>WNYA01002002.1:512-14988 GCA_019512145.1 Engystomops pustulosus | reverse complement strand
TTAGGGGCCTCAGCTTATACTTGGGTCGGCTTATACTCGAGTATATACGGTATATAACTATGTGTGAGACATAAGTCGGGGGTCGTGTGCGGATGTTCTGGTGACCCCCGCGTCTGAGTGTGAATAAGTCATTAGTGATTCTGCAGGAATTCAGGAAGACAAAAAATCCACAAAAATATGTGACTGCTATTTTGAGGAGTTGTGTCAATTACCAGCTTCACCCTTGTGGCTCGGTAAATTTGCTGGTTTGGATCCTGGGTCTAATGAGCCGTACAATATGGCAGTCAGTCCCGGGAAGTGACAGTTAACCCCTTTACTGCCAACAACTTACAACCATGCATCCAAAATGAATCATGTGACTGCGCTTAGATGAGACAATTTTCCATATCTTCCCGTATTTTCCATGTCTCCATGTAATATGATTCTATATAAAACCTGATACAAATTATCTTCCCTTGTAACAAAATTAGACTAAAGGGTTCTATTATTATAAATAAAATATTGTTAGGTAAGTTAGCAATAAAAAAAAAAAAATAAGCCCCACCCCTGAGGAGTCTTCTCTCAGGTAAGGGGGGCGGGAGGGGTCAATCTATGCTTTTGGAAACAAAGCAGAGAACCGGTTTCCCACAGTTTAGAGGTCCTTGTCTAGTTGTTCTTTTATCCTTTATCTTTATTCTTTCCAGTAGTGGACAAGAACCTGAAGACTATTGTTGGTTACACACGGGAACTGGTTTTATGAAAAAGCCTGGCACCTGATTTTACATTGGTTTCGCTCCTTTTGTTATTTTGGCATCACAGATGCTGTCAATTTTTTTTGGCAATTGATGATTTGGCTTATTAGAAGACGATTTGGTCATCAGATAATTTGGCACCTATTATTAGGCCATTTGACCCTTGTTGTCAGATGATTTGGTACTTGTCAGGTGATTTGGTACTTGTCAGGTGATTTGGCTCCTTTTATAAGATGATTTAGTGACTTGGCCCTCGCTGTCAGATGATTTGGCGTCTCCTTCAAAACACTTTAGCACCTGCCATAAAATTGCCCGATTATTTGGCACATGCCTTTCCTTAATTTGGTACATGTTATCCCCTCTTTTGGCCCCCGTTGGGAGATGTTTTGGCCCCTGCTCCGAGATGTTTTGGCCCCTTCTCCGAGATGTTTTGGCCCCTGCTTCGAGATGCTTTGGCCCCTGTGCTCGGAGATGTTTTGGCCCCTGCTCTGAGATGTTTTGGCCCCTGCTCGGAGATGTTTTGGCCCCTGCTCGGAGATGTTTTGGCCCCTGCTGGGAGATGTTTTGGCCCCTGCTGGGAGATGTTTTGGCCCCTGCTGTGACATGTTTTGGCCCCTGCTGGGAGATGTTTTGGCCCCTGCTGGGAGACACAGTACTATCTGTACCTACATGATACAGGAGAGGCCTGGCAGCAGTACTATCTGTGCCTACATGATTTACAGGGAGAAACAGGGCAGGCAGTACTAGCGGTACCTACATTATTTACGGTAGCCTGGCAGCATGCTATATGTACCTACAGGAGGCAACAGGAGAGGGCCTGTGCAAGCGTACTCCGGTATCTGTACCTTATGATTTACAGCGAGAGCCTGCAGCATTACTATCTTGCTTACATATTTCAGATACAGGGTCGCAGACTATCTTGCTTACTGATTTACAGGGAGATACGGTCGCATACATCTGTGCCTACATGATTTACAGGGAGAGGCCTGGCAGCAGTACCATCTGTACCTACATGATTTACAAGGAGAGGCCTGGCAGCAGTACTATCTGTACCTACATAATTTACAGGGAGAGGCCTGGCAGCAGTACCATCTGTGCTTACATGATTTACAGAAAGAGGCCTGACAGCAGTACTATCTGTGCCTACATGATTTACAGGGAGACAGTGGAGCAGTTACTATCTGGCCTACATGTTTACAGGGAGAGGCCTAGCACAGTACTATCTGTGCCTATATGATTACAGGGAGAGGCCGGGCAGCAGTACCTATCTGTATCTACATGATTTACAGGGAAGTAGACAGGAGGCAGTACTTATCTGTGCCTACATATTTACGGGAGAGGCCTCGCAGCAGTACTATCTGTCCTATAGATTTACAGGAGAGGCCTGGCACAGTACTATCTGTACCACATATTTACAAGGAAGGCTTGGCAAGTCTATCTGTACCATATGATTTACGGGGAGGGCCGGCAGCAGACTATCTGTGGCCTACATGATTTACAGGGAGAGGCCTGGCAGCTACTATCTGTGCCTAATGATTTACAGGAGAGGCCTTGGCACATTCTATCTATCTGTACCTATATGATTTACAGGGAGAGGCCTGGCAGCAGTGCTATCTGTACCTACATGATTTACAGGGAGAGGCCTGGCAGCAGTACTAGTCTGTGCCTACATGATTTACAGGGAGAGGCCTGGCAGCAGTACTATCTGTACCTATATGATTTTACGGGGAGAGGCCTGGCAGCAGTACTATCTGTGCCTACATGATTTACAGGGAGAGGCCTGGCAGCAGTACTATCTGTACCTATATTGATTTTTACAGGGAGAGGCCTGGCAGCAGTAACTATCTTGCCTACATGATTTACAGGGTGAGGCCTGGCAGCAGTCAGGGAGGCAACACCATTTTTACCTACATCATTTACAGGGAGAGACAAGGAGACAGTACTATCCTGTACCCACTTCACTTACTGGTAGAGACGGGACAGTCACCATAAGAAGAGTTTATGGCTTCTTGCAAAAAATAGAGAAACCTTGTTTGAACATTAAGGTTTGAAATAGCCTGGGCCTAAGGGTTTAAATCCGCTCTGGCGTTGTATAACAAAGCGTCTGTGCGTAGAAGTTGTTCCCGTTCTTCCCGCCGTAAATAAGTTGTAGTTTTACCTGCACCAGGTGCGGCCATTACCACCTTTATCCCATTTGTCTGCGGATGACAGTGCCGAGAACGGTGGCAGCGAATATAGAAGCCGTCACCAGACGTGACCCCCCCTCCCAGCGCTTCTCACCCCACACTGTTTACTGTCTTCAATTCCACTTTTGTTAAAAAAAAAAAAATTAAAATTGAAGGCGCCCGCGGTGCTGGAACATTGTAACAAACAACGCCTGATGGAATTTCTATGTCTTATCAGGAAACTGGGCAACCCTGCCGGTCTACACGTATGAGGGAAAGAGAGCGGATTTTGTGACCGGCTACCTGGGGGTCTGAGTGGTGGTGGCCGGAGGGCTGGTAATCTGTGCTCACGTCATGTCTTATGTAGTCCATGCCTCTTTACTTACTACCATTGTATCCCAAGCAATAGGACTTCGTATCCTTCCAACCCCCCCACCCCCCTGGAGCCCCCATTATGGCTCAGATTGTGGGATGAGGGCCATGCCCTGTATCACCACTGGTCCCAAGGATTGGAGACTAGCCGATCCAAAAAAAATTGGAAACCCCATTGATTCGGTATAAGGCCATTATGAAACACCCCCCTGTTACTGAGTGCTCCATCCCTCCCCCATTCATGAAATGCCCGCAGCTCCCAAGAATCCAGCAGCTCCCCCATTATGATGCCCAGCCGCCGAGAATGCTCAGCAGCCTCCCCCATTAATGAAAATGGCAGCCCCAAAGCAATGGTAAGCCTCCATTATAATCAGCAGCCCGCCCGGTTCATGAAATGCCACTAGCCGCCCCCCCCCCATTAATTAATGGCCTTCAGCACCGGCCCTTCGCGAAGCCGCACTTCCGGATGAAATGTCACAGCCACTCCACATGTAAAATGATTGTACAGACCTCTCCCTCTCGGTCATGAAATCTTCAGCCTCCCCCCAGTAATCCATGCCTTCCGTCCCTGGTATGATACCCCGAATCCTCCCTGGTAAATAAAATGCTCAGCAGCTCAACCCTAATGAAATGTCACAGACCTCTTCAGATTCCGCGTTCCCCGTGGTATGAATACCCAGATTCCGAATAAAGCTCAGCCCCATAGCAAATTCAGCAGCTCCCCTGTTTGTACCCTCACCAGTCCCCAATGAATGCCTCATCAGTCGCCCTCAGTATGAAATATGTCCACAGCTTACCCCTTGTAATGAAATGCTTCATCAACCCCACCCCCCCCCCCCCCAGATAATGTAATGCCCAGCACCTCCCCCATAATGAAATGCACAGCAGCCTCCCCGGTAATGAAATGCCCCAGCAGCTTCCCCTGTTCGAATTATAAATCCTCGCAGCCTCCCCCCGGTAAGAATGTCCAGCGCGCTCCCCCTCAGTTATGAAAATGCCGCAGCGCCCTCCACCGTAATCGAAATGTCCAGCAGCTTCCCCTGGTTTATGAATTAGGACATCCTCGCGACTCCCCCGGTAATGACATGTCCACAGCCCTCCCCCTCAGTAATGAATGCCCAGCACCTCCACCGGTAATAAATGTCCATGCTCCCCCCAGTAATGAAATGCCCAACAGCCTTCCCCCAGTAATGGAAAATGTCACACGTGGACCTCTGCAGTTTTTTGGAAGAGCGTCCCCAATTATCCAAAAATGGGCTTTATGGGCACTTTATGGTCAAGAAAGTGAGCATGTCCATGTGTCCCCTTATTGAAGGGTCACATATACGGCATGCTTAGATAACGAGGGGTACCCTGCCTCTGAGTTGGCACATTTATGGCATAGGGTCATCCTCACCCCCAGTGCCAGTAGCAGAGTACTTTTCGTTTCAGCTAATTCTTAAATTTCGTATGCTTTTGGCCGCTTCCCTAATCCCTAGATCTTTGTGAATCTCTCAGCTGATCTGGTGGATCCGCGCTGCCTACAATCCTTCTGAACTACGACGTACTGATACCTTGTCACAGATAAAAATAACAGAATTACACCATTTAGCTTCTCATTCTTCTTAGACGTTCCCATATTTAACCAAGCGCCTTCTCCCCGTGACGCGGATTATGTACGTTTTCTTGTCCGCTGCTTAACATAAAGCCTCATGTCCATTGGTGCTCAACCAACACCACCCAGTATCTCAGCTTGTCATTGTTGATTGGGCGACACGGATCTGCCTCTTTGGGTCACACGCCTTCAGGATGGTTAAACATTCTATTATTGGTCTTTAAGGCGATATTTGCAAAAATTTGGCAGATTTTGGGGAGATTACTACCCGGATCCACTTGTGATCCCGCGTGCGTTGTCCTACGAGTATTCTGGTCCGGCCGCGATACACTAATCCCGTGGCCCCCGACGTTCCTGCATCCGTTGCTGCGGCGCCGAGGTCCGCCGAGTTCACCATCTTCTTCCTGGTGCCATGTGAGTGCCTTGATCTTGCGACACAATTCTTTTTTTTAACATTCCCGCGGTTGTCCGAATCCGTCAGGTTTGTCCAAGGCCAAACGCCCCCCCATTTCTGTTGCTGCAAGCCGCGCCGATGCGCCCACATCCCTCGCGTTCGCCAAAAACCCGGGGCACTTCGGCGCACATCAGGAATATTCCGAAACCCGCGGAATTGCGGTTTCCATTGGCCCTTTAGTAGATGAGCCCCTTGTTTGCAATGTTCACTACTTTTTTGTGCTGGAAAAGAAACATCGGGTGCCATATTATGATAAATATTATATGAATGTTTCCAGAAGCTTGAACAAATTTAATGGAAAGTGCGTTTGCCTCCTAATTTCCGGTTACGGAGGCAATACTTTAACGACGTATCACATCAGCCACCCCGTGCGTCACGATACAAGGCCGCGCACCGCGGGAGGGTAATTGTCTCGCGCTGCCCGTATATGTCCTTCCAACAGAAGTCGCCTAAACTCTTGTTAAGATCCGATGAACTCTCTCAGGAAAACAAGGAAAAAAAAAAATCCTTTTTAGGGTTGCGATTGATTAATCCCATCCTGGGTCTCCGTCTAATTCCTAATAGCAGCTGTGGATTTTAAGTCAATGTCCCATTTGTTCCTCAACTGATGCTACCGCTGCCAGTCATGCACTTTTAGAACGGCCATAAAGAGAATACGCCTGAACATTTGCGCTTGTGTTTTTTTAATTTCCCGGCTGGTTGGATGTTTACTGTAGAAAAAATTTTTTGGTTTTTTTTCAATTAAGGCCGCTCGGGTTTAATAGGAAGTGACCGGGCAGATTTCCTAGCTCCAGGTGGAAGATTCTGCAGCTTTTTTATGTTGTAATTGGCTTTTTTGTTTGCCCTTTCCGGTAGGGGCAAATCAGCTGAATGCAGGGGCCACGCTACTTACCCAGGGGCCACCTGCTGTGATACTGGGCCCATAGTACTGACACACATGGCACACGTATAACCAGTGAAACAAACGTCTGTCACAGGTGCCAAATTTATCTGGACAGCAGCCCAAACAACTTAAAGCAGCTGAAGCGTGGGCCAAAACATCTCCCGCAGGGCCAAACACTCCCCAGAGGCCCGAAACATCTCCCAGCTGCGGCCAACCCCCCGCCCCACTCCCCCCCGCCCCCCCCCCTCCCCCCCCCCCCCCCCCCCCCTCCCCCCCCCCCCCCCCCCCCCACCGGCCCGCGCCCAAAACTATCTCCCCGTCTCCTCTCCCCCAGCTCCCCTCCCCCCCCCCCCGACCCGCCTCACCCCCCCTGCCCCCCCCGCCCCCCCCCCCCCCCCCCCCTAGCTCGCGTCCTTCCCCCCCGCCCCTCCTCCAACCCCCCCCCAGCCCCCGCTCCCTCCGCCGCCTAACACCCCCACCCCCCCCCACTCTCCAGGGTAACCTAGTGCCAAACATCTCGGAGCATGGCCAAACATCTCGACGCACAGGAGCAGGGCCAAACCGGCAAAACATCTCCCAGCAGGGCCAAACCATCTCCCAGCAGGGGCCAAAATCTCCCAGCGAAAGGGGCCAAACATCTCCCAGCAGGGGCCAAAACATCTCCCAGCAGGCCAAAATCTCGAGGTGGGGCCCAAAATCGACAGGTCGGCCATCAAAGCATCTCGGAGGCAGGGCCAAAACATCTCGTAGCAGGGGCCAACAACCGGAGCAGGGCCAAAACATCTCGGGAGCAGTGGCCAAAACATCTCGGTAGCAGGGCCAAAACATCTCATGACAGGGCCAAAACTCTCCCAGCAGGGCTCCAAACTCTCTGAGCGGGGTCCAAACAATCTCTGAGCAGGGCCAAAACATGTCTGAGCAGTCCAAAACATCTCCCAGCAGGGGCAAAACATCTCCCAGCATGGGCCAAACATCTCCCACAGGGCCAAAACATCTCCAGCAGGGCAAAAACATCTCCCCAGGGCCAAAACATCTCGGAGCGCAGGCCAACATCTCGAGCAGGGCCAAAACTCTCGAGCAGGGGCCAAAACATCTCGGAGCGGGGCCAAAACATCTCGGAGAACAGAAGGGCCAAAACATCTCGCGAGCAAAGGGGCCCAAACACTCGGAGCAGGCCAAAACATCTCGGACGGGGCCACTTGGGGCCAACATCTCGGAGCAGGGGCCAAACATCTCGGAGTCATGGGCCCAACAACATCTCGGAGCAGGGGCCAAAACATCTCGAGCAGGTGGCCAAACCGCAGGCCAATCTACAAGGCAACTCTTGGCAGGGGCCAAACATCTCGAGCAGGGGCCAAAACATCTTCTGAGCAGGGGCCAACACCACCGTCCACATCTCTGATCAGGGGCCAAACATCTCTGCCACAGGGCCAAAACATTCTGAGCAGTGGCCAAAACATCTCCCAGCAGGGGCAACTCTAATGGCCAAACATCTCCCAAGGCACACCAGAGGGTTCCAACAGATCTCGGAGCAGGGACATCAAATCATTCTGACTCCAGGACCAAGTCACTAAATATCTTATAAAAGGAGCCAAATCACCTACAACAACAGAGGCCATACATCACCTGACAAGAGTCACAGAGTACCAAATCAGTCTGACAACAGTGTGCCAAATGACCTAATAACATAGGTGCCAAACATCTGATGACCAATCGTCCTTGTAATAAGCCAAATCATCAAGTGCCAAAATACTTGACAGCAATCTCTATGTCCAAAATTCAGCAAAGAGCGAAACCAATGTAAACTCAGGTGGCCAGGCCCGGCTTTGTGTAGCTTTTTTTGTAAAACTTGTCCCAATTTGTTCCCATTGTGCACAATGTCCTTCAGGTTCTACTACTGGAAAGAATAAGGAAAAAGGATAAAGAACCACTCGACTCCTCAGGGCGGGGCCTTACTGTTTTATTATTATAGAGAAACCCTCTAGTCTAATTTGTTACAAGGGAAGATAATTTTGTATCAGGTTTGGATATAGAACCATATTACATGGCAAAACGGGAAGATATGGAAAATTGTCTCATCTAAGTGCAGTCACATGATTCAATTTTGGATGCATGGTTTAGTTGCTGGCAGTAATGGTTTACTGTTCACTTCCCGGTACTGACTGCAATATTGTACGGCTCATTAGACCCAGGATCCAAAACCAGCAAATTACCGAGCCACAAGTGTGAAGCAGTAATTGACACAACTCCTCAAATAATTCACATATTATTGTGGATTTTTTTTTCTTCCTGAATTCCCTGCAAATCGCATGACTCATTCACACTCAGAGGCGGGGGTCACTCCATAAATCCGCACACGACCCCGACTTATGTGTCCCTACAATATATATACATAAGGTCTCCCAATACCGTGTCTACTACACTACAGAGATTACATTTACTTATCATAGGTCGTATTTAACTGCATATAGGGGCGATGTACTTACCCTGGGTCCAGTCGCGATGCCAGGGCGCGTTCTACTCGACATGGATTCGGGTCGTTTCGGCTCTGGATTCACTAAGGCACGTGCCTTCATCACTCACCAGGTATCGCTGCTGCGCGTAGTCGCTGAGTTCCAGTGCCGCGAGCTCACCATCTATTGCTTGGTGCAGGTAAGCGTCGTGTCCAACGACACTTTTTTTTTTTTGTAAATGCTGCGGTTCTTTCCCGATTTTCCGAATCCGCCGGGTTTTTCGTACGGCCTCGCCCCCGTTTTTCCGTCGTTGGGCTGTTGCGCCACCATTCCGATCACATTCGCCAAAATGCCGGATGCATTCAGGTACAATCGCGATCGGGCCCTTAGTAAATGACCCCCAATGTCATCATATCTATCCTCATATCTATCTATCATCTATCTAATCTATCTATCCGCTCATATCTATCTATCTATCTCATACTATTTCTCTACTTCCTATCTCATATCTACCTATCTCATATCTATCTATCTATCTCATATCTATCTATCTATCTATCTATCTCATTCTATCTATCTATCTCCTATCTTCTATCTCCTATCTGTCTATATCTTCTATCTCTATCCTCTATCTCATATCTTATCTAACAAATATTGTCCATTTATCTACTATTCTGTCTCCTATCCATCTGTCTGTACTGATGTTTGCGGGGTTAGTGGGGGATGCTGTGAGGTTGGATTTGGTCAGTCGGTGGTCCTGCGGTGGAGGCGACATTACTATTTATCAGCACATTCTCACTCTTCTTACTTGACACAATTTCCCAAAATAGCAAAATGAGGTTGGCAGTGAATTTCCCGTCGCCTCCTGTCCTGTCAGACTCTCCGAACTCGGACACAACCTATTTAGATGCGTTTATGAATATTCCTGGCGGAAAACATGAGTGACTGGGATATTGTATACCCAGGCCTCTCCCTGTAAATCATATAGGTACAGATAGTACTGCTGCTAGGCCTCTCCCTGTAAATCATGTAGGCACAGATAGTACTGCCTCCCTGTCTCTCCCTGTAAATCATGTAGGCACAGATAGTACTGCCGCCCTGTAAATCATGTAGGCACAGATAGTACTGCCTCCCTGTCTCTCCCTGTAAATCATGTAGGCACAGATAGTACTGCTGCCAGGCCGCTCTCTGTAAATCATGTCGGCACACAATAGCACATAAAGTCCAGTGCTATCCAAACGGCCTACAGATATTACATTGTATAACTCTCTGTATATCATGTAGGCACAGATAGTACTACCTCCCTGCATATAGGTACAGATAGTATATCCTCCTGTTCTCTCTCAGTAAATGATAGAAGTAGTGGCATGAAAAATGTGCAAAGGGATAACATTTATCAGATGATTTCATGAAAACGTACTCAGACGATAAAGAAGATAGGACAAGGCATGAAACTGGGTGCGCTGAGTACACTGAGGGTGCACACGCAGGGTTACACAGTTGTTGATGAATTTTTGCATTCTCCTAGTCTTCAATTAACCCTATGAGAGCGCTGACCTCCATAGTCCGCATTGCTCCTACATGGACTGTTTTCGGGCTGACACACGGCAGAGCTCGCTTGGGTAGTGTGAGAGATGTGGAACAGCGTGTGCTTATCTCTCACAGCCCCTGGGATATTCAGCGTACAGACAGCTGTGATCCTGCCGAAAGTGAGGCCAATGCATTCATCTGCTCGGCTGCCCGGACCACGATATCTGGCTGCCAGTTGTCATGGCAATTGAAGAAATTGCTTTATAACATCTACAGATCTTTGGTCTAATCCCATCTACATTCCAGCCCCAACTTCCAGCTAACCCTATCACAACGGCGGCCATACACATACCCGATAGGTGGACGTCTACATCGAGGAGGTGGCAAGACGATCATGGACAGTTCTCTTAATTATCTCTTGTTCCTTCATACTTAAAGGGTTTGTTCCATGATAGAAAGATATCATCTATCAGACCACTAGGGGTCCGAGCACACAGAGAACTGGGGAGAAGTGTGGACACATTGCATCTGCCTCCATTGGCTGAAAGAAGAGCAGGTTGGGTATGTGGACCTGGCTCCTCTTCAGGGGAACCAAAAGGAAACTTGATGTCCCCTCTTCTCCCAATCACAAGAGTCAGACCCCTAATTGTGGATAGTGTCAATTATGGAACCAGATTATTTTCGGAAATTTTCTGATGTATGTAGGCTTCTTATTAAGGTTGTCACTATGGATAAGGCATTTAGTAGGAAGCCTCTCCCAAAAATAGGACAATATAGATCAAAAATGGTTCCCCAACGATAGGCTACAATGGGGACGCATATCAATCTTTGTTGGAGGCTGAAACGTAGATGAATATCCATGAACACACATACACAGGGTATCTTAATGTGCTGTACTTTTTGGATAAGCCCCTCTTGGTCATGATTGCGGGAGCCACAAGGACCAGGACCACATTTGGACCTGAGCAGGAGGACTCAGGGACGTGGATATATCAGTTTCTTTCCTTGTTACATGGTGACAACTTGGCTAATTAACCATTAAGAAGACTTTGTAGGCTCCCCCCCCCATGGAAGCCATGATGACAGCCATGTTTCTTGTCACCTGACTATACCAGGAACCAAATTGGCAGAATACAATTTTTAACATATAGGGGCAGAGTTACTTACCCGGTCCATTCGCGATCCAGCGGCGCGTTCTCTGCGGTGGATTCGGGTCTTCCGGCGATTCACTAAGGCAGTGCCTTCAACGTCCACCAGGTATCGCTGCTGCTGCGCTGAAGTTCCCCAAGGCCCGCCAGAGTTCACAATCCTATTCCTGGTGAAGGTAAGCGCGTGTCCAGCGACACTTTTTTTTTAAAAATGCGGCGTCGGGTTTTCGTACGGCCACGCCCCACGATTTCCGTTGCGTGCCTGCCAGCGCCCATGCGCCACAATCCGATCGCGTGCGCCAAAAACCGAGGGCAATTCAGGGGAAATCTGCGCAAATCGGAAATATTTGGGCAACACGTCGGGAAAACGCAAATTGGGCCCTTAGTAAATGACCCCCATAGATTCTTCTTTTTCTTCACCAGCCAATGAATACTTGATCACAAGTGAGACAAGAAAATAGTCAAAATGTGTTTGTACGGCCTAAAAACCATAAGACGTCGCTGCTTATCTTGATGGTGCAGATAGATGGAGATGCTTGCCCTCAGGCTTGGAGGAGCTATGATCATCTCTGGATGATACAGAAGTGATTATTGTTCCAGAATGAATCGGATCAGTGCAGCTCAGCTCAGCGCCTCGGATAAAAAAAAATTGCCACTTGCTTTTTGTTCCCGGCATAGAAGAGATGTGAAGACGGAGAGATGATAGATGACCGCGGGGCAGCCTGGAAATAGAGATGAGGCCACAAACAGGACAACCAAACACCAAGATTAAAGCTCAACTCAACATATGCCCAGACTCGCGGTTACGTCACCTCTTATCTTCTGTGAACCACTGTAGTCTTCCAAGCCGATCTTTCCTTGTGATGTTCCATACATCTCGTAGATGTATGATCCCTACACAAGGGCAGATCAAGGTCTACGAAGAACATCGCCCCCCACCGAGGCTTACGTTGCCTCCTACGTTGCACTGTAGAGTTGCTTTCTTTATGAGGATTCTTACATCTCATAGAGTCATGTGTAATCCTTTCACTAAGGCAAATCAAAGTCTACGAAGACCATCAGCGCCGTATTGTGTTTCTTCTCTTCTCCCTCGATTCAATCAATCACAAAAGTGGGTATGTCCTACAGTCCATTATACAAAGCTTAGCCTCTACTACGGTTCACCGCAGGTCACAACCAGGTTAGACATCATGGGGGATCAAGTGATGGGGATCCAAAAGCAATGATCCCCATCAACAATGAAGTTGAGTTCTGGTTGAGGATGTTCACTACAACAACAATCCCTTTTCCCAATAGTAGTATCACTCACTTTTTAGAGATTCTGTAGAAAACTAAAGCAGCAAATTGACCAGTCTCAATGGACATCTGCTTCGCTTTGCTCAAGGTTTGATGACTCCCCTCTCGTTGTGCTAAGTAGATGTCTGGTTAACCAAAATCCATGTATAAACCAAGCATCACTTCACCAGTAATGGGAGTGTATATTCCATATTGTGTCTTGTTCCGCTATTCCTGGATGTTCTCAGATTGTTACCCCCTGCTCCAAAGTCTGGATCTCCCAGGACTCCTCCATATAGACAGGAGCCAAGGCCTCTTCTAGTAGGCGGCTACTGGGGTTACTCTATAAATGGATGAGGAGACTCCACACCCGTCACATTGCAGGAGACTGGGGCATAAATGCTGGGAAAAAGCAGGAATGGGGAACCTTTTATAGACCAAGTTCCCAAACTACAACCAAAATCCCCTAAACATGGTAACATGAGGACACCATGGTAATTTAAGCAGTAACTTTTATTACGGCTCTGTCCTGGCGCAGCTTTCAATTGTATAAGCAACTTGAGGAGGTCAATGCATTAGAAAGTAGGCGGAGGAATTGAGATTATCATTGCGGCTTCCATCCAGGTTCTCCTAAACAGAAAGACTCATGGAGGCCGGGAGCAGGTGATCAATGATAATCCACTTTACATTAGCACTTAGCTCCACACATCCTGAACTGCCTTGTCTGCCGAACGCTGTGCTGTGGTCATGGCCTAGGTGACAACATAAAGGGTTCTGAGTGCCACCACTGGGTTCATTCACACGGCCAGGTGCTCACCCGGGCCGGAAGAAAGGGATGAGCGCTCGTCACCCCTCCATAGGCAGAAGAGCGGCCCGATTCAATTGACCGGGAGCCATTGAAGTCTATAGGGGTTATGATCTGGTCACAAATCATGTGACCACATCACGGCGCTATTACTACAATATAAAGGGGGCCTTAGAGGGTTGCTATTAGTACATTTATGTACAAGAATATAACTACTATAATACTGCCTCCTATGTACAAGAATATAACTACTATAATACTGCTCCCATGTACAAGAATAAATCATATAACACTGCCCCATATGTACAAGAATAAACTACTATAATACTGCCCCCTAGTACAGAATATAATACTATAATACTGCCCCCTATGTACAGGAATATAACTACTATAATACTGCCCCCTATGTACAAGAATATAACTACTATAATAATGCCCCCTATGTACAAGAATATAACACTATAATACTGCCCCCTATGTACAGGATATAAACTACTATAATACTGCCCCCTACGTACAGAATAAAACTACTATAAACTGCTCTAGTACAGGAATATAACTACTATATACGCCCCTATGTACAGAATAACTACATAATACTGCCCCATGTACAAGAATATAACTACTATATACTGCCCCCCTATGTACAGAATATAACTACGTATATAACTGCCCCCTATGTACAAGAATATAACCAATACCACATACTGCCCCCTATGTACAGAATATAACCACATATTACTGCCCTATGTACAGAATATAACTATTATAATCACTGCTCCCTATGTACAAAGAATATAACTACTATTAATACTGCCCCCTATGTACAAGAATATAATTACTATAATACTGTCCCTATCACAAGAAATAACTATATAATACTGCCCCTATGTACCAGAATAAACTACTATAATACTGTTCCTATGTACAGGAATATAAACTACTATATAATGCCCCCTATGTACAGGAATATAACTACTATAATACTGCCCTATGTACAGGAATATAAACTACTATAATACTGCCCCCTATGTACAAGAATATAACTACTATAATACTGCCCCCT
>WNYA01002001.1:37394-52289 GCA_019512145.1 Engystomops pustulosus | reverse complement strand
CGAGTAGTGACCACATATTAAGAAAGGGCACCCCTCAAAGAATTTATTGAGCGTTGTATGAACTTTTTAACCCCAGCAATGCTGGGCCAAATCATCCCACTGTGGATAAACACCCCAAAATTCATTCTTTGGGTTATTATGGGTATGGCAATACACCATGTGTGGCAATAGTCTACAGGCTGCGGACACGGCAGGCCTGAGAAGGGACAAGCAAAATGTAGCTTTTGGAGCACCCTTTTCACTTGACTGTTGTTGGGGTGCCCCTGAGGTACCAGTACAATAGAAATTCCCGACTAGTGACCCTATTTTAGGAAAGGACAACCCTCAAAGAATTTACTTAGGGTTGTATGAGCGCTTTAACCCATAAGATCCTGGCTCAAATATAATACAAATTGAATGGTGTTGAGTAAAATTTGATTTGCAATTTCTCAAAATTTGTCACTGTAGTGTCAAAAGTATTTTGCCCAATTCATGCCACTGGAGACAAACACCCCAAAAATCATCATGCAGGTTCTCCCGGGTACGTGGCAATAATCTACAAGATGGAGACACAGCAGATGCCCTTACGGATCAGTACAGTAGAAACCCCTGAGATGGACCCTGTTTGAAAACTACACCCCTCCATGAATTAATGTAGGGGTGTAGTGAGCATTTTAGCCCCACAGGTGGACCCCAAGTATGATGCATAATGGATAGTGCATAGTACAAAATATCCATTATGACATCTTGTGCCCAGCTCCTGCCACGGGAGACAAACACCCTAAAAATCATGACGCAGGTTCTCTCTGGTATGGCAATACCCCATATGTGGCAATAATCTGCAGACTGGGCACACGGCAGAGCTCAGCAGGGTGCGGCATGCGGCATGATGTATAAGTTTTGTGAGCTGTGTGCATCAGGGTACCATTATATATCCAGGGACGTGTGGTAAATTCTGAAACACTCCTTCATGCATAACCCTGGTTTCTCGGTGCACATGTCACACTGCTATATCATTTGTTTTTTATGCCCCTTTTGGAGCACACCCTGCACCACTTCTGTGTCCTTCCCTTGCTGGCAATTTGGGGAACTTCTCCAAAAATCAACTACTTAACTACCACCTCTCGAAATTCCAGTAAAGTTCCCCTCTGGCCTGCACATTGATGGGCCTGCACATTGGATATGATGGGGGGATAATACACAACCTCCACACTACGCCTACTTCTCCTGCTCCTCCACGCTACGCCTGCTCCTCCACGCTACGCCTTTTCTTCCATGCTACTACAACTCATCCTCCATGCCACTCCTACTTCTCCTCCACGCTAATTGTGTGTTTTGGGGTACAGTAAAGGGACAGATCACTAGCACAACATTCTCTAACACCACCAATCACAAAATGCGGGAACAGGTTAACATTTTTGTGAGTGTGTTTGTGTGCTTTTACTTTATATGTCCCCCATGAGGTCATAAAAGACTCCTGGGGTTTTTTTACACTTTTTTTGTACTTTTACAAGTTCTCCCATGTATCTGAGGCATCTATAAGAGCCTCAGTTACAGGGGAACTCCCACCTGTCACTGGGGATTCGAGTCAGAGCTGTACTGGGTCTAATTAGACCCAGCAGCTCCAATTAACCCCTTTAGAACCAGCGGTCAAGTGACCGCCGAGTCTATGGAGCCGGCTGCCGCGCCTCTCAGCTCCTCTATGCATCGCGCTGGTTCAGCGCAATGCATGGAGGAGCGGAGAAGGGAGAAGAAGTAACGAACCGCATCTCACTTCTCCCTACGGTTTCTGGGTGCCTGACAGGTCCTGCTCCCGCAATTAGTGCAGAAGCAGCAGAAAACTGCAGCGGCGTCTAAAGATGTCGCTGCAGACTCCGGACCTGCACCCGCTGACGTCTTAAGTCAGTGGGCGGTCCGAGAGGAGTTAATTTCAGGTTTGTTTTTATTATTAGTTATTGGTTCTGTTACACATATGACACAACATCCTCTGAGCTGTATGAAGCCGTAAAATAACACCTAAAGACTTATATGGCGCCTTGCTATGCTTTTTTTTAATTTTGATAACTTTTTATTGTTTTATTAAACAGAGTTTTACAGATGGGTTTTCAGCCCACATACACCAAGAGCATAGAAAGTGAATTAACAAATATCTATGATTACATTTCCTGTTTATAATTTGTTTACCATCACAATATTACAAAATATAGAACATACAAAAGTATGTAAAGGATTACATTTCCAGGCACTGAAAGAAAAAGGACAGGGAATGTGTTGTTATTCTATTGCTTAAAGAAAAGATTTTGTAACCAAAGGTCCCAAAGTTTTCTAAAATGGGCTGTGTGGTATGGACCAAGACATTTTCATATACATATTTAGTGTTCATAATATCAATGATGTCTGAAAAGTCAGGCCATAAGGCCGGTTTCCAATAGCAAGTTTAATAGATATGAGCCCCACTAATAGCTTTTGTGACACTTTAAAAGTATTAAGGCCAACAAGAATAAGTGCTAATGTTGGTTGGAGGATAAATTGTTTGTTTAGTAGATGTGAGTGGTTGAATGAAGTCATAGCCCCACAATGTATGTAGCAGAGAACCCGTATACCCACATCCTCAGTGGAGTGGACTGCTGGGGAACATGAGATGTAGATGGGAGGCTGTGATATACCAGCGTAGGCTCTTCTTTATAGCTGCTTCCTGAAATCTAGTACAGCTGAAGATTGTACTTTGAATGCTGAAGGCATGCTGTCAGTCTGACAATGTGATATTGCAATTTAAATCTATGCTTCCATTCGCCAAAGGTTTGCTGATAGCGGGAAGTGTTTTCTCATCAAGCATATTGTAAATAATAGAAATGCCTTAAAATTTTTTGTCTACTTTATTCATAACCTTCAACACCTCGGAGTCAGTAAAGGGGGAATCTGAGTCTAATGATAGGAAAAAAATTGTTGATCCTGTGGACTGAGAGAAACTCTGTTGGTAGGATGCCAAATTTAATAGTTAGACTCTTTCTGCATCCTTCTACATGAGATCAGAATGTCGTGTAAATAAACTAGCCCCCTTTCTCTCTAGTTCCGAAGGCTCAAGTCAGGGATATGCATTTCTAAGAAGGTCAAGGGTACTTAGTGTAAAGGAAATAAAGTTAATTTATTACATTCGTGAATTAGATCCTTCCAACATGCTTCAGACACTTGGACCGAATAAAGGTAGAATGGAGGAGGTAACCAAATTCCACATTAAGCACCACATACAGAGTCGTATGTGCTTTACATTAGTACTAGCTATTTCTGATCTAACCCATGGCTTCTAGTTTCTGGATTTCCACCAATAGGTCATCTGTTTAATGATGCACGCCGTGTGATAGTCCTCTAAGTTGGGTACCCCAGTCCCCCAGCCCCTCTGTGTTTGCTTAAGATAGAAAAGGCGGTCTTAAGTCTTTCTGACTGCCAGATATAATTGGTCAGCTGTTTTTTAGCTTGACCAAAAAAGGTGTGGGGTGTTTTCATAGGCAAAGTACAAAGAAGTTATAAATATTTTGAAAGTACCATTATGTTATTATTTAGGCAACTCTCCCAAACCAAGATATAGTATGTTTTGAATATTCTAAGTGTTCTTGCACAGTTTTTGCTAAGAGTGGGGGAAGGTTAAATTTATAGATGTTGGAAGTGAAGTATGTGATATAGCTATATATAGGTTATATGGTTAAAAAAGACACATGTCCATCAAGTTCCAACGAGGAAAGGAAGGGATTGGATAAGGAAGGGATTTAAGGGAACAATTCTATATAACATTCTTGAAGCTCTCTGCTTCCCCTTCTGTGACCAACAGCTGAGGCAGGCTATTCCAAAGATTTATAGTTCTTACAGTAAAAAAGCCTTGTCCCCTCTGGTGATTAAACATTGTTTAGTCACCTCTTTCGGGGACTAAATAAATCTAGATTTAATCTTTCCTCATAACTGAGACCCTCCATACCTCTTATCACTTGTGTGGCTCTTTATCATCCCCTCCCTAGCACCAGGGCATCCGTTTTATGGACCGGTGCCCAGAGCAGGAAAGCATATTCCAGGTGAGTCCGGACCAATGCCATGTACAGTCGTAATATTAGATCCCTATTCTGAGAGTCCATTCCACATTTGATATATATAGAAATTGCAAAAAAAATACAGCTCACGGAACTCCAAACTTCATAAATAAAAGCAATAAAGACTTTATTTCTTAAAGTTTTAAAAAGCATTGATGCAAAAAAGACAGAGGGAAATGCACGTGCCAATCCAATTAACAAGCCGTGCCTAAGGTAAGCTGACTCACCTTTTTTCTATTACACTTATGATATATGACAAGATCTTGCTGGCTTTAGAGGCAGCTGATTGACATTGCATGCTGTTAGTTCATCTATGATCTACTATTATACCCAGGTCCTTCTCATTTCTACTATTATACCCAGGTCCTTCTCATTTCTACTAGTATACCCAGGTCCTTCTCAATAAGGTACTCTACCAGTATTTAACAAAAAAACAAAAAAAAAACAAAATATCACTAAATAAGTAGTCACCAATACTTCACATAATTAATCTTTATTCATCACATCAGCCATACACAATGACCAGAAAAAAGTATTCAAAAACACCCCATTAAAAAGAGATACACATAAAAAACCTAACAGACAGTGTGATAATATCTGGACTGGGAATTATCATAAATAAAGTTTGTATCAAGGTCCTGGTAAATCATCATAAATATCACAGCAGCAATTAAACATTTTAGGGAACACAAATTATTTTGAGACAGCTATGACACAACCATAATGCCAACCAGAGGCCAGAGGCATGTCAGGAAGCGTCCACAACATTTCAGAATCCGCCCGCCAGCGTCACAGATCCAGCACCGCCTACGAAACGATGCAGGAGCCGCTAAGCACACCCTCCGGAAGTGAGGTAGGGATCGACTTCCTGTCATCCGCACAAACATCACAGTGGCCATCCTGGAATTGGGCAAAATTGCCCTATCCTCATAGATCGCCTTTTTAACATATCCTTTATACCAAACAATGATTAATTCTTTTTAACAAGGTAAATCAGGGTGACTCTTTTGTTGATACAAGACACTTATAGGTAAAACCATATCATTTACCTATGTGAAAGTTCCTATTATTATATCACCGTTTTAGGAACAGATGCTGCAAACAGTAAATAAATGATATACTAGAAAGTGTAAGAATGTGAAAAACTGCTTTGAGCCTAAAGTGCATTGTGTAAAGAAAATTTAAACAAACATTTCTGCAAAAACTTTTTTTTATAAAAAAATTTTTATCTTTCTCTCTCTTTCCCTTCTTCCGCTTATGTATAAAAATATTGTTAAAAGGATATTGGTCCAATTGTAGTGTAAGTGACTTATTCTCTTATGGTTCACTCCTCTCATGGACCTCGGTCCATTAGGGCTAAGTGCTGCAAAAGTGAGACAAGACGCACATCAAAACAAACACAGAAACACACACAAATGACAGTGTATAGTGTACACATAAACATCCACTGTAATATCAAGTGTATACAGCAACATACGAAACATACAGCAACATTCGATTCAGATTCAATCCAATATGAACCCGTCCGATGAGGTAGAATAGTATAATCTCAGACATCTTTTTTATCATCCAAACAACTACTAGAGTCAATCCAATGCCCTTTCTCAGATAGTAGCCACCAAAACCTGTAACCTACAAAATGAATACAATATCGCAATTATGGTGCAATCAATTATCACAATATATAATACATCCCTGGCACAATCAAAAAAGTAGCGCATCAGACGCCTCCTCAATTTTATCGTGACACGCAGAAATACAACATAGATCAATCCTAACCCAGAAAGGGAGCAAATGAGGTCATCTCATTCAAGCCTCGTGGAGTACCGTATTTTCTGGACAATAATACGCACTTTATTGCAAGAAAAAATCTTGCTAAAAAGTGCCTGCGTCTTATAGACTGGAGGTCAGGAGGATCCAGCGCTGCCAGACCCTCCTGAGCGCTGTAATGGAGATCGGGTGATACCCTGATATAGAGTTGCACCCGATCTCCCAGAGAGGAGCCTCCGTACTGCTCTCCCCTCTCCCCGATGTCCTACATGAACAGGACCTGCGGTGATGTCAGAATCATGTGACTGATCACATGCTTCTTATATCACCACAGGTCTGATACTGCCATACTGTGATGGGACAGGGTAAGAAGAAGGGGAATGGGAAAAGTATGTGTGTGTATATGTGTGTGTATGTGTGTGTGTGTGTATGTGTGTGTATGTGTGTGTGGGGGGGGGGTTCTGTGTGTATAGCAAGGATGAGTATGTATGTGGATGGATGATGCAGAGCTGAGTGTGTATGTGGATGGATGATGCAGAGCTGAGTGTGTATGTGGATGGATGACGCAGAGCTGAGTGTGTATGTGGATGGATGACGCAGAGCTGAGTGTGTATGTGGATAGATGATGCAGAGCTGAATGTTTATGTGGATGGATGATGCAGTGCTGAGTGTATATGTCGATGGATGATGCAGAGCTGAGTGTGTATGTGGATGGATGATGCAGGCTGAGTATGTATGTGGATAGATGATGCAGAGCTGAGTGTGTATGTGGATGGATGATGCAGGGCTGAGTGTGTATGTGAATGGATGATGCAGAGCTGAGTGTGTATTTGGATGGATGATGCAGAGCTGATTGTGTATGTGGATGGATGATGCAGAGCAGAGTGTGTATGTGGATGGATGCTGCAGAGCTGAGTGTGTTAATATGGATGATGCAGAGCTGTCTGTGTAAATGTATGTCTGTGTGTGCTGTGAATTAGTGCGACCAACAGGAATATTTTAATTCATGTAAAATATATTTTTCCTTTTTTTGGAAGCCTAAATCTGGGGTGCATCCTATAGTAAGAAGCGTCTTATAGTCAGAAAAATACGGTAAGTGTGCGTAGCACTGTGATCTATTTCAATTCCCGTTGAGCCAGGGCTTTTTTTTTATCCCCGCCTTTACACCCCAAAGAGACTGAATGCCTATGAATTTCAGATTTCACCAATTGTTATTATGGTAGTTGCGAAAGTGTCTCGGTATTGTTTTCAGTTTTTGGATTTGTTTGGATGCTCAATGCCTGATGCGTTCCTAATATCCCTAGCATGCTCAAGGATTCTCACTCTCAGTTCACAGAATATTGTTCCAATATATATCAGGCTCGAACGTCAGAACATCGGGAAACCGTCACCCTTATTGTGGTTCTGTGCACTTCCGTTGGCCCGTTTTTCAAGCACCCAATCCAACCGCTCCCCCCAAATAGTTAATCTATCACAAAGGGAACTGAGCGGGCATGATCTGGCAGTTTTGTCAAAAGGCTTGTCATTTGTTCCCACTTCAGATTATGATGCCTTCATGTGGGCTAAGGACATCAATATGTTCGCACGAAAAGTTAGCTGGCAAAAGTTTTTTAAAAAAAGAACGGAGAAGTCTAGCAGAGAACTGGGGGTTCTCCCAGATATGGTGGATGATGTGAGATTACTGGCCAGTCTCGAACATTCAAGACCAGAGGGACATGGTCCCTTCACTAAGTTTAAAAAACGCAGCACGAATGCCTCCGCAGGGGGACATTCATGTATTGATGTTTTTGTCCAGGGTCTGTCCGGACCTTTTCAGGGGGTATCCTGATAGGATCCTCAGTAGAGATGAGCGAGCACTGAAATGCTCGAGTGATCGTCTCGAATAACGAGCCCCATGAAGTCAATGGGGACTCGAGCATTTTTCAAGGGGACCAAGGCTGCACAGGCAAGACTTGGCCCAAACACCTGGGAACCTCAGAAAGGATGGAAACACACCGGAAATGGACAGGAAACTGCATGGAGTCCTCGAGTGGCGCTTAATCGTACCATTATGCCAAAATTATGGGCAACAGCATGGCATGACAGAGTGACCCATGAGGCTAGATAGCATCTAAAACATGCAATAATTGACCTGACCTATAGGGGACGGCATGCAGGAGGCAGTTAAGTGGCAGCAGCGGCGGCTAGAGAGTGTCATGGCACATACCAAATGACTCAGGCTCAAACCAACGGGTGGCGAGAGGGAACCAAAGAGGTGAGAAGAAGCGCTGAAATGTTCCTATGTGAACAAAGGTTGACGTAGTATATTTAGCGATAACACAAGCATGGGGTGGGACATAGGGACCAAGTTCCCTAACGTATCTGGTGAAACACCGAAAATAGCCTGACACAGCTTCTTGATAAGGGGAGACATGTGGAGGCAGCCATGGAGAAGACTTCCATGATTAAGAGCGGACAGTATGGGGATTCATATGCGCTGTCTGTTGAAACTTCAGGTTCCAGATAGGCCGGCGACAGATGGGCGAGTTCCACTATGTATCTGGTGAAACACCTGGAAAATTCTGCCGTGACACGCTCGTTGATAAGGGGTGATGTGATGCATATCCTCTCGTGCTCCAGCGTCTGGGGTTTGAGGTTTGAAATGAGACATTGGTGGACGCTGGTGGAGGATCGTGAGGCAAAATGGCAGGAGGCAAACGCAGGGGCCGCAGCAGTGGATGCCTCTGGGCTGCTAAATGGGAGGATGCAGCTGGCGGTCACTGCCAGGCGAGCTTTCGCCTGTCCAAAACCCTGTCTCTCGGCTCCTCCCCCATCCAAATGGGCTGGGGCCAGATAGAGTTACTTTGAAAAATGTCTAATTTTCAAAGCAGGCTGGTGTTTGAATATTTCACTAGGAATAATGGAATAGCATAGTGGTTCTATTTTTTAATTGTTTTACGAAATGGTTCCATGATTAAGAGCGACAGTATGGGGCATCCATATTGCGCTGCTATGATTGCAACTTCAGGTTCCAGCATGGCGGCGACAGAGGGGCGAGTTCCACTATGTATCTGGTGAAAAGATGGAAACAAAGAAAATTTGCCTGACAGCTCGTTGAAAGGGGACGATGTATGGAGGCGCATGAACTAGTAGTAGATTTAAGGTGCTGCCTAGTTAAAACTATGTTAGATTGGATATGGGATGGAGCTGGCACTCGCTGCCAGGCGAGCTTTCGCCTATCCAGCCCCTGTTCTCTCGGTACTCCCAAAACGCACTTCTAAGAACCTTTGTATAAGATCAAAGTGTAGTAGCGTCTTATAAGTTTGGGTTATGGGCGGGTGAGGGGAATGTAAACAGATGCGCAGAGAAGCACTGAAATAATATCGGTAAATGATAAAAGTTTGCCAGTATATTTTGTGGATTACACATCAGGGTGGCGACAAAGTTAACAAGTTTGATGGAATCCATGAAAACAACCCACAAAATTTGCCTGAAAAGCTCGTTTGATAAGGGGACGAGTGTATGGAGGCAGTGAAATAGTAGTAGATTAAAGGTTGCTCAGTTAAAACTATGTTAGTTGGATCTTGGGATGGAGCTGGCACTACCTGCCAGGAGAGCTTTCGGCCATCCAAGCCCCTGCTTCGGCTACTCCCCAACAGCACTTCTAAGAACCTTTTGTATAAGATCAAGTGTAGTAGCGTTCTTAAAGTTAGGGTGTATGGCGGGTGGTGAGGGGATGTAAACAGATGCGCAAGAAGCACTGAAATAAATCGGTAAATGATAAAAGTTGCCAGTATATTTTGTGGAGTTACACACAGGTGGCGTGGGACAAAGTTAACAAGTTTGATGTGGAATCCATGAAAACAACCCAAAATTCCTGCTGACACAGCTCGTTTGATAAGGGGATCAGTATGGAGGCAGTGAACTAGTAGTAGATAAAGGTACTGCAGTTTTTTAAACTATGTTAGTGGATCTTGAGATGGAGCTGGGCGCCCCGCGAGCCAGGCGAGCTTCGCCAATCCAAGCCCCTGTCTCTAGGCTATCCCAAACAACACTTCTAAGAACCTTTTGTATAAGATCAAGTGTAAGTAGCGTTTATAAGTTTGGGATATGGCGGTGGGAGGGGAATCTAAACAGATGCGCCAAAGCGCTGAAATAATACAGTGAAATGATAAAAGTTTGCCAGTATATTTGTGGATTACACAGCAGAGGTGTCAATGGTGGCGACAAAGTTAACAAGTTTGATGTGGATGTACAGTGAGAACAACCCAAAATTCTGCCTGACACAGTTCGGTTTTGATAAGGAATGTATGGAGGCAGGGCTATATGGACAAACTTTTGGGGGATTTGGAAGGACCATGAGCCAAATGTGATCGAGTGTGCGTGTGGATCGGTAAGCATGTAGCATGGAGACAAAGTGTGGAGCCGGCTTAAAAGACAGACAGTGGAGGCTGCTATGGGAAGGACATTTAATTTGATAGTGCTGTATGTGCAGTCCAAAAAAGTTTTCAAACAGCAGAGAGCAGGTAGGTAGGTCCCTCAGAAAAATTAAATAGATTGAGTGCTCTATGTGGCACTCCCAAAAATTGCTTTAAACAGAGGACCGGGTATGTGTGCCCTCAGAAAATAAAATTAGAGACTCTATAGCTAGAGCCAGTTGGCCGTGCAAAAATAGCCAGTTTCTCTGCTTTAGAGTACAAAGAGGAGGGGAGAAGGAGGACAATGAGGGTGAGGAGTGCATACATTATTCAGGTGGCTTCTTCACCTGGTTGGCGGAATGAAAACTGGAGACTACATCCAGGCTTTATTAATTCTGTATCAAGGTCAGCCTGTCAGCGGTACGTCGGACAGGCTGTACGCTTATGAGGTTGATGAGCACCAGCTGCACTGAAACAACCCGCTCTTGGACAACACTTGACGCGAGCAGGGCAGGCAAAGAACCTCACAAGCGGGTAAGCGCCAGTTCGTGCGTGCACTGTCAGCTTGGAAACCCAGCGTTGAAAGTTGTCGAGAGAGTGTGTGATCATTATGGACGATGGACATGCGTCAGCATACGTACTCCTCACCACTCTTTTCTAAGATATCAGCCCCTACTCTGCGAGACTGGGGACAGGTGACCAGTGTCTTGCGTGGACGGGTGACATAATACTGGCAAAGGCCTGTAAGGTGACCCCTGCCAGGTGGAGGAAAAAGCTTCGCCTGCTCGCCTATCTCCCTCGCTACGTGTTCGCAGACGGACGCCCTCTGCGCTCGCGGCTGGTCAGGAAGGGAGGGAAATAATGTTTTCAGCTTGTGCACCAGGGCCTGCTGGTATTCATGCTTCTCACACTCCTTCCTCTCAGGATGAGAGGGAAAGATTTTTGCTTGTACCGTGGTCGGGTCAAGGAGAGTGAATCCCAGTAATCGGTGATGTGCTGGAATAAATTATGAAGCGAGGGTCACGGGGGATGATAGGCCAGCCTAGCATGAAATCTGCCATATGCGCCAGAGTCCCAACGCGTGCAAAGATTCAACTCCCCTCACTGGCCTCTGATCTGCCCATTTCCTACACTCCACAACTCCTTTATTCTGCCATACACGCGAACAGTGAAGGATGAACTCTGGTCCCCTCTTCTGTCTCGCCAACATTACTCTCCTCGTCCTCCTCATCCTCCTCCACGCCTTCCAATATGGCGCTGAGAAACAGACTAAGGGCGCCTGGCTATCAACAAAGGGATCTTCGTCACCGTCTCTTGTTGACGAAGCGCAAAGCTTCCGACTTCATGATGACCGAGAGTTTTCAACAGGCAAAGCCAGCGGTGATGGTGACGGGCTGAGGATGGCGTGCATGCGCAGACTGAACCATCTGTGTGACTCCTCAAGTTATAGCACCTGGACAGATATCAGACATTCACGTCCATCATCGTGTAGATTGCGGAGCTGACTGACCTGACTAACAGTTCTGGTGGAAGTTGACATTGGCAGTCTTACATAGTTCTGACTGCGATGTGGTAGTAAAACTATGGTGAAACATGGGTATGTTGAATTCACACATCGGGGGAACGTCGAACAACAGGCGGTGAGGGGCAGTTGGATGGCTGGCGCTGCCTGCCCTGAGGTGCAGCATCTGTGCTGGACTTCCTGAACGCGGCAGATGAGGCGCACCTTCGTGAGCAAATCAGACAGATTGGGGTATGATGAGGAAACCACGAACTAGAGATTTAACACATGGGGCCACCGCATGGAACATGTGTCAGTCTGACGAGTTGCAGAAGCCGCCACCCAGGTTACTGGCCGTTGTAACACAACAAACCATGCCTGGATTCAGGTTCAGCTGGTGCCAGACACAATCCGGTCTGACGCCGTGATGCCCTGTGGTATAAGCTATTGGGCGGTGTTGCGTTTAGCGCTGGCTAAGCAGTTGAGCACCCGCCTGTGTCGCTTAGCCGACGCACTGATGCTGTGCCTAGAGCTACCGACGCTGGCGCCACGCCATGCACACGGATGGTAATTTGGAGAGGAGGTGGAGGAGCTGGTGGGGAGGAGGAGGAGGCCTAGTAGGCCTTTGAGACCTGGACCGAGGGGTAGGCCCCGCAATCTCTCGGCGTCGGCAGTATAGACCAGCCCCAGGGTCAGACGCGTCCCCAGCCTCACCAAGTTAACCCAATGTGCCGTCAGCGATATTATAGTGGCCCTGGTCAGGTGGACTTGTCAGAACGGAGTGGTCAGGGCAACGGATGAGTTCTCTGACACGTGCTTGTGCAGGGCTGGGACGGAACATCGGGAAAAGTGAGTTGGCGGTGGGGACCGAATACCGAGGGGCGGCCCGCCACATGAGGGGTTTCGAGAAGGCACTCTGTTCCTCTACCAGCTATCGGGCAGCATTCAGGCTAAGCGTTTGGAGAATGTGGATGTTGAGAGGCTTGGGCGTGTGGGTTGGTTGCGCTATACTTCCTTTTGAGCTCCAGCGGTCTGGGGTTATGGAGAGCTGAACGCTGGTGGATGCTGTGGATCGTGGAGGCGAAGATGGGTTTTCGCCACGGAGGGGAGTTTTGGGCGGGGGTCCTGGACAGGGGCATGGACTAGCAGAAGGACACAGGGGAAGGAGGTGGTGTGGCCCGGCAAGAGGCTGAAGGGATTGGTGCCATTGAGGGGGTGTTGCATTCATATGCCTGCGCATAATGGTGGTGTTAAGATAGTATGGGGAACCCCTGCTGATCATGGTTGGCACAGGCTTGCCCACACAACAGTCCGGGTCATCCGGTGTTTCTTTAAGCAACATCCAGACTTCTGAAAACTAGCCCTCGCCACGGGAGCTTGACTAGGGGACAATTGGCGCGATGCACCAGCTCTGGCCATGCCTCTCCGTCTGCCCCACCACTGCCTCTTTCAACCTGTGCTAATATAAGGACTCGCCTCCGTCTCAGACAGAAGCACTGTGTTTCACCCCGGGCCTACAACCCAGCTTGGTATGTCACATCATATGCCTCCATCCCTCAGGTTTGCTCCCCCCTCGGACTTCTGCCCTGACAACACTTCACCATGTCTGACAAACCGTGTCTCTCATCATCGACCCACTCTTTACACACTCTTCCACACGTCCAATATGTCATCATCACCAACAGACTGCGACGGTGGAAACCTGGGGCATCGTGAAAGGAAAATAGCTCAGCAGCAACCGGACAAGTGGTTTGGGACTGTGGGCAAGGGCCAGAAAAACAGTTCTCAGAGTTATGCCGTTAGTTCAATGCCCAATTTTTTGCTGGGAGGGGGAAGACTGGGGGGGGGAAGGATGGCTGAGGTGAGGCAGCTGGAGGAGGTGATTTCGGTGACATGGGGGATGAGTGGAGACTGACTGGTGGACAAAATGGCTAGAAGGGCATTTCCGCAATCCACGACATCACTCTTTTGCCACTGTTCTGGCCGCCTCAACCGATGCCTCTACACGAGTCCAGTACTTGAGACATGAGAACTAGGGAGTGAGCTCGGCGGTTCCCCTGCCGTCCCTCATCAGCAGGTGGGTCGCACACCGCCCCGGGGACCATGCCTCTGACCCCTGCAGAGTTGGAACGCCCACGCCACCCCTCGTCCTCTACCCCTAGCCCTCGGGTTAAACATTTTCCAAATTAAAACTGTAAACGGTAAAAAAAAAATTTTTTTGGTGTTATTTTTTTATTTTATTTTTTTTTTCAACAAACGATGCAGCCTAATGCTATGGCTAGTTTCTAACCTACACTGACAGCACACGAACTGGATTTTGTGATGTGGCTGATGACTTTGAGTTATAAAAGAAGTAAACTTAAAAAAAAAAAATAATAAGCAGACGGGTATTAATTCAATCAAACCCCGAATAAATTGTCCATTCGTGTTTGAGGTGGATAGGAGAGTCACTAGAGCAACGGTGCAAGTCTCCCGGCAAAATTCCTCACAATATGGTACTTAGCTGCAATACTAAGCCAGCGCAAGCCCAACCCAAGCAAAAACAAAAAAGGAAAATATAACGTAATTGTAGGCCTAAAGTAAGCACGTTGGGGGTTCGCCTATGCTATTTTCTAGCTACATGAAAGCACATGCGTTTGCCAGATGACTTGGAGCTCAATACGACATAAAAGGACAAACTAAATAAATAGCAGATCTTCATATTAAATCAAACCCTAATAAAGTTGTCCACTTCGGTGTTTGAGTGGATATGTGTGTCACTAAGAGCTAAACACAACGGTCGCCAGAATCCCAGCGCAAATTCCTCACAATCTGGTACTAGCGCACTAATAACGCAGATAGCCCGCCACAAGACAAAACAAGAAAAAAAAAAGGAAAGATAACGCTTTGTAGCCATAAGAAGGGCCTGTTGGGGTGGAGGGCTTAACGAGCCCCATTGAAGTCAATGGGAGACTCGAGCATTTTTCAAGGGGACCAAGGCTCTGCACAGGGAAGCTTGGCCAAACACCTGGAAACCTCAGAAAAGGATGGAAACACCACGGAAATGGACAGGAAACAGCAGGGGCAGCATGCATGGATGCCTCTGAGGCTGCTTAATCGCACCATTATGCCAAAATTATGGGCAACAGCATGGCCATGACAGAGTGACCGAATGAGGCTAGATAGCATC
>WNYA01002001.1:7394-32394 GCA_019512145.1 Engystomops pustulosus | reverse complement strand
TTTTAATTTTGATAACGTTTGTATTGTTTAATTAAACCGGTTTTACGATGGTTTTCAGCCAACATACACCAGAGCATAGAAGCTGAACTTAACAATATCTATATTACATTCCTGGTATAATTGTGTTATACATCACAAATATTACAAACTATTAGAACATACAAAGTATGTTAAAGGATTACATTCGAGCCACTGAAGAAAACGTGACAGAAGGCAGGGTGTGTGTATTTATTGATTAATAGAAAAGATTTTTGTACCAAGGCCCAAAGTTTTCTAAATGGGCGTGTGCTGTATGACCAAGACATTGTCATATAATTATTAGTGTTCATAATAGAGTGTCGTCTGAAAGTCAGGGCCATAAGGCCGGTTCCAATAGTCAAGTTCGTCATATAGATATGAGCCCCACTAATACTCTTTGTGACACTTTAAAAGTATTAGGCCAAAAATATAAGTGCTAAATGTTGGGTTGGAGAGGTAATTGTTGTTTAGTAGATGTGAAGTGTTGATGACGTCATAGCCCACACAATGTTGTATCAGAGAAACCCGTATACCCACATCCTGCATGGCGTAGGACGATGTGGGAACATGAGATGTAGATGGGAGGGCTGTGATATTACAGTGAGCTTCTTCGTTATAGCTGACTGTCGCGAAATCTAACAGCTGAAGATTGTACTTGGAATGCCTGAAGGCATGCTGTCAGTCTGGACAATGTGATATGCATTTAAATCGAGCTTCCATTCGCCACAGTTTTCTGATAGCGGGAATTTTTTCTCCATCAAGCATATTGTAATAGATAGAAATGCCCCTTAAAATTTTTTTACCTCTTTAATTCCTAACATATCAACACACTCGGTATAAGGGGAATGAGTCTAATGAAGGAAAAATTGTTGATCATGCTGGGCTGAGAGAAACTCTGTGGTTGGGATGCCAAATTTATATTAGTTAGACTCTTTCTTGCATCACTTCTACAGAGGTCAATGTGTGTAAATAACTACCCTTCTCAGTATAAGTCGGTTTGCATTTAAGAGGTCAAGGGTACTTAGTGTAAAGGAAATAGAAGTTAATTTATAACATTACGTGAATTAGACCTCACAAATGCTTCAGGAACATGGGACGAATAAAGGTTAAAATGGAGGAGGTAACACAATTCCACATTTAAGCACCACATACAGGTCAATGTGCTTTAATAGGATAGCGTTTCTGATCTAACCCATGGTTCTAGTTTCTGGTATTTCCCACCATGAGGTACTCTGTTTAAGATGAACGCGTGTGATAGTCCTCTAAGTTGGGTTACCCCAGCCCCCGACCCTCTGTGTTCTGTTAAGATAGAAAAGGAAGGTATTAAGTATTCTGACTGCCAGATATAATGGTTCAGATTGTTTTTCGCTTGACCAAAAAAAATAGGGTGTGGGGGTTTATAGACAAAGTACAAAGAGTTATAAATATTTTGAAAAGTACATGATGTATATTAAGCACTCTCCCAAACCAAGATATAGTATGGTTTTGATATTCTAAGTGTTCTTGCACAGTTTTTGCTTAAGAGTGGGGGAAAGTTTTAAATTATAGATGTTGGATAGTGAAGTATGTGATTATAGCTATATATAGGTTATATGGTTTTTTAAAAAAAGACACATGTCCATCAAGTTCCAACGAGGAGTAAGGAAAGGGATTGGATAAGGACGGGGATTTAAGGAACAAATTCTATAGAAACATTCTGGAAGCTCTGCTGCTTCCCTTCGGTGACCACCAGATTGAGGAGGCTATTCAAATATTTATAGTTTTTTCCAGTAAAAAGGGCCTTGTCCCCTCTGGTGATTAAACATTGTGTAGTCACCTCTTTCGGGGGGACTAAATACATCTAGAATTTGATTTAAGTCTTTCCTATAACTGAGACCTCCATACTCCTTACACTTGTGTGGCTCTTATCATCCACCCCTAGCACCCGGGCATCCGTTTTATGGACCGGTGACCAGAGCAGGAAAGCATTCCAGGTGAGTCCGGACCACGCCATGTACAGTAGTAATATTAGATCCTATTCTGAGAGTCCATGCCACATTTGATATATATAGGAAATTGCAAAAAAATACAGCCTCACGGAATCCAACGTCATAAATAAAAACAATAAAGCCTATTTCTTTAAAGTTTTAAACAAGCATTGATGCAAAAGACAGAGGAAATGCACGTGCCATCCAATTCACAAGCGTGCCCTAAGGTAAGTGAACTCACCTTTTTTTTCTTAATTAACACTTATGATATTATGACAAGATCTGACGGGCTTTAGAGGGCAGCTGATTGACATTGCATGCTGTTAGTTCAATATATGATTCTACTATTATACCCAGGATTTTTTTTTTCCTTTTTTTTTTTTCTTTTTCCAATTTTTTCTACTATTATACCCAGGTCCTTCTCATTTTATAGTATACAGGTCCTCTCATAAGGTAACTCTACCAGTATTTAACAAAAAAACAAAAAACAACAACAAAATATCACTAAATAAGTAGTCACCAAACTTCAAATAATTAATCTTTAGTTATCACATCAGCCATACAAAGACCCAGAAAAAGGCTTCAAAAAAACACCCCATTTAAAAGAATACACATAAAAAACCTACCAAAGGTGGGCTACATCTGGACTGGATGATCATAAATAAAGTTGTATTCAGGGTCCTGGTAAATCTATAAAATCCACAGCAAGCAGCAATTAAACATTTAGGGAACACAAATTATTTGAGACAGCTATACACAACATAATGCCAACCAGAGGCCAGAGCATGTCAGGAAGGTCCACACATTTCACGAACGCCCGCCAGCGTCAAGATCCAGCACCGCCTACGAAACGATGCAGGAGCCGCTAAGCACACCTCCGGAAGTGAGGTAGGGATCGACTTCCTGTAATACGTACAAACATCACAGTGGGCCATCCGGGGAATGGGCAAAAATTGCCCGATCCTCATGATCGCCTTTTTAACATATCCTTTTACCAAACAATGATTACTTTCTTTTTACAAGGTAAATCAGGTGCATCGTTTGTTGATACACGACTTATAGGTAAAAAACCATATCATTACCCATGTTGAAAGTTACTATTATTATATCCACCGTTTTAGGACAGATGTGCAAACAGAATAAATGATATACTTAGGAAAGTTGTAGAATGTGAAAAATGCTTGGAGCCTAAAGTGCATTGTGTTTAAAAGAAATGTAAACAAAAATGTTCTGCAAAAAAACTTTTTTTTATAAAAAAATGTTTTATTGTCTCTCTCTCCCTTCGTCGCTGATTGTATAAAAATATTGTATTTAAAAGGATAATTGGTCCAATTGTAGGGTAAGTGACTTACTTCTCTTATGGTTTCACTCCTTCATGGGACCTCGGGTCCATTATTAGGGCTGAAGTGCTGCAAAGTGAGACAAAACCAAGCGACGATCCAACCAAACACAGAAACACACACACATGCACCGGGATATAGGGGCACACATAAACATATCCACTGTAAGATGCAAGTGTTCATACAGAAAAATACGATAATAATCCGCACATTCGATCAGATTCAATCCAATATGAACCGTCCCCGATGAGTAGATAGTATAATCTCCGACTCTTTTACATCCAAACAACTATAGTAGTCTCAATCCAATGCCCGTTCCAGTAGTAGGCCACCAAAACCTGTAACCTACAAAAATGCAGACCAATATCGCCAATTATGGGGCAATCACATTATCACAATTCTGATAATGACATCCCTGGCACAATCAAAAAGTTAGCGCATCAGACGCCTCTTCAATTTTATAGTGACACGCAGAAATACACCATAGACAATCCTAACCAGAAAAGGGAATAGCAAATGAGGTATCTCATCAAGCCTAGTGGGAGTACCCGTATTTATGGACCAATAAACGCACTATTGCAAGAAAAAATCTTGCTAAAAGTGCCTGCGTCTTATGAATGAGGTCAGAGGATCCAGCGCTGCACAGACCCTCTGAGCGCGGTAATGGAGACGGGTGATACCCTGATATAGCGTTGCACCCGATCTCCCAGAGATGGAGCCTCCGTACTGCCTCTCCCTATCCGATGTCTACATGAACAGGACCTGCGGTTGATGTCAGATATGTGACTGATCAATGCTTCTTATATCACCACAGGTCCTGATATGCCCGTACTGTGATGGGACAGGTAAGACGAAGGGGAATGTGGGAAAGTATGTGTGTGTATATGTGTGGTATGTGGGTGTGGGTAGTGTGTGTATGGGTGTGTGGGGGGGGGTGCTGGGTGTATAGCAAGGATGAGTAGTAGGTCGGATGGATGAGGCAGAGTGAGTGTGTATCGGTGATGATGATCAGAGCTGAGTGTGTATGTGGTGTAGTGGATGGAGACACAGAGTTGAGTGGTGATATGTGGATGCGCGAGCAGGGTGAGTGTGTATGGGAAGATGAGCAGAGCTGAATGTTTATGTGGATGGTTGATGCCAGTGCTGAGGTATCTGTCGTGGATTGGCTGCAGAGCGAGTGTGTACCTGCTGGATGGATTGATGCAGGGAAGTATGTATGTGGATCGATGATGCAGAGTGGTGTGTATGTGGAGGGATGATGCAGGGCGGAGTGTGTATGTGAATGGATATGCAGCGCGGAGGGTGTATTTGGATGGATGATTGCGAGCTGATTGGGATGTGGATGATATGATGCAGAGCAGAGTGTGTATGTGGATGGGATGCGGGAGCTGAAGATTGTGTTAATATGGTGAGCAGAGCTGTCGTGTCAATGTAGGTCTGAGTGTGCTGTGAATTAGTGTGACCATAGGAAATTTTAATTCCTGTAAAATATATTTCCTTTTGTTGGAAGCACTAAATCTGGGTGCCTCCTATAGTAAGAAGCGGCTTATAGTCAGAAAAAATACTGGTCAGTGGGGTAGCATGTTGATCTATTTCAAGCCCGTTGAGCAAGGGCTTTTTTTATCCCCGCCTTTACACCAAAGAAATGAAGCCTCTGAATTTCAGATTTCAACAATTGTTATATGGGTAGTTGCGAAAGGTCTAGGTATGTTTTCAGTTTTTGGATTTGTTTGGATTGCTCAGTGCATTGAGCGTTCCTATTATCCCTAGATCTCAAGGGATTATCACTCTCATTCACAAGATATGTTCCAATATATATCAGTTTCGAAAGTCAGAACAGCGGGAAAACCGTCACTTATTGTGTTCTGTGCACTTCCGTTGGCCGTTTTCAAGCACCCAACCAACCGCTCCCCCCAAATAGTTAATCTACACAAAGAGGGAAATCAGCGGGCATATTGGCAGTTAGTTTGTCAAAAGGCTTGTCATTTGTTCCACTTCAGATGATGATGCCTTATGTGGGCTAAGGACATCTATGTTTCGCACGAAAAGTTAGCTGGCAAAAGTTTTTCAAAAAACCGGCGATAGAGAACGAGAAGTCTAGCAGGAACTGGGGGTTCTCCCAGATATGGGTGGATGATGTGAGATATGGCCAGTCTCGAACATTCAAGACCAGAGGGACATGGTCCCTTCACTAAGTTTAAAAAACGTCAGCACGAATGCCTCGCAGGGGGACATTCATGTATTGATGTTTTTGTCCACGGGTCTGTCCGGACCTTTATCAGGGGGTATCCTGATAGGATCCTCAGTAGAGATGAGCGAGCACTGAAATGCTCGAGTGCTCGTCTCGAATAACGAGCCCCATTGAAGTCAAGGGAGACTCGAGCATTTTTCAAGGGGACCAAGGCTGCACAGGCAGACTTGGCCCAAACACCTGGGAACCTCAGAAAGGATGGAAACACACCGGAAATGGACAGGAAACATGCATGGAGTCCTCGAGTGGCGCTTAATCGTACCATTATGCCAAAATTATGGGCAACAGCATGGCCATGACAGAGTGACCAATGAGGCTAGATAGCATCTAAAACATGCAATAATTGACCTGACACACTATAGGGGACGGCATGCAGGAGGCAGTGTAAGTGGCAGCAGGGCAGGCTAGAGAGTGTCATGGCGACATACCCAAATGGACTCAGGCTCAAACCAAGGGTGGCGAGAGGGAACCAAAGGAGGTGAGAAGAAGCGCTGAATGTTCCTATGTGAACAAAAGGTTGACGGTGTATATTTGTCGATAACACAAGCATTGGTGGGACATAGGGACCAAGTTCCTAACGTATCTGGTGAAACACCGAAAATAGCCTGACACAGCTCTTTGATAAGGGGAGACATGTGGAGGCAGCCATGGAGACAGACTTCCATGATTAAGAGCGGACAGATGGGGCATTCATATGCGCTGCTGTTGAACTTCAGGTTCCAGAGTGCGGCGACAGATGGGCGAGTTCCACTATGTATCTGGTGAAACACCTGAAAATTCTGCCTGACACAGCTCGTTTGATAAGGGGTGATGTGTGCAATCCTCTCGTGCTCCAGCGTCTGGGGTTTGAGGTTTGAAATGAGACATTGGTGGACGCTGTGGAGGATCGTGGAGGCAAAATGGCAGAGGAAACGCAGGGGCGCAGCATGGATGCCTCTGAGGCTGCTAAATGGGAGGATGCAGCTGGCGGTCACTGCCAGGCGAGCTTTCGCCTGTCCAAAACCCTGTCTCTCGGCTCCTCCCCCACCAAATGGGCTGGGGGCCAGAAGGTTACTTTGAAAAAATGTCTAATTTTCAAAGCAGGCTGGTGTTTGAATATTTCACCTAGGAATAATGGAATAGCATAGTGGTTCTATTTTTAATTGTTTTTACAGAAATGGTTCCATGATTAAGAGCGACAGTATGGGGCATCCATATTGCGCTGCTATGATTGCAACTTCAGGTTCCAGCATGGCGGCGACAGAGGGGCGGGTTCCACTATGTATCGTGTGATGTGAAACAATGAAAATTTGCCTGACAGCTCGTTGAAAGGGGGACGATGTATGGAGGCGCATGAACTAGTAGTAGATTTAGGTGCTGCAGTTAAAACTATGTTAGTTGGATATGGGATGGAGCTGGCACTCCGCTGCCAGGGAGCTTTCGCCTATCCAGCCCCTGTCTCTCGGTACTCCCAAACAGCACTTCTAAGAACCTTTGTATAAGATCAAGTGTAGTAGCGTTCTTATAAGTTTGGGTTATGGCGGGTGAGGGAATGTAAACAGATGCGCAGAGAGCACTGAAATAATATCGGTAAATGATAAAAGTTTGCCAGTATATTTTGTGGATTACACATCAGGGTGGCGACAAAGTTAACAAGTTTGATGGAATCCATGAAAACAACCCACAAAATTTGCCTGACAAAGCTCGTTTGATAAGGGGACGAGTGTATGGAGGCCAGTGAACTAGTAGTAGATTAAAGGTTGCTCAGTTAAAACTATGTTAGTTGGATCTTGGGATGGAGCTGGCACTCCCTGCCAGGGAGCTTTCGCCATCCAAGCCCCTGCTCTCGGCTACTCCCCAACAGCACTTCTAAGAACCTTTTGTATAAGATCAAGTGTAGTAGCGTTCTTATAAGTTGGGTGTATGGCGGGTGGTGAGGGGAATGTAAACAGATGCGCAAGAAGCACTGAAATAAATCGGTAAATGATAAAAGTTGCCAGTATATTTTGTGGATTACACACAGGTGGCGGTGGCGACAAAGTTAAAAGTTTGATGTGGAATCCATGAAAACAACCCAAAATTCTGCTGACACAGCTCGTTTGATAGGGGATCATGTATGGAGGCAGTGAACTAGTAGTAGATAAAGGTACTGCAGTTTAAACTATGTTAGTTGGATCTTGAGATGGAGCTGGGCGCCCCGCTGCCAGGCGAGCTTTCGCCAATCCAAGCCCCTGTCTCTAGGACTATCCCAAACAACACTTCTAAGAACCTTTTGTATAAGATCAAGTGTAGTAGCGTTTATAAGTTTGGGATATGGCGGTGGGAGGGGAATTAAACAGATGCGCTCAGAAGCGCTGAAATAATATCAGTGAAATGATAAAAGTTTGCCAGTATATTTGTGGATTACACAGCAGGTGCAGGTGGCGACAAAGTTAACAAGTTTGATGTGGATGTCCATGAGAACAACCCAAAATTCTGCCTGACACAGTTCGGTTTGATAAGGAAATGTATGGAGGCAGGGTATATGGACAAATTTTGGGGATTTGGAAGGACCATGAGCCAATGTGATGAGTGTGGTAGTGATTCGGTAAGCATGTAGCATGGAGACAAAGTGTGGAGCCGGCTTAAAAGACAGACATGTGGAGGCTGCTATGGAGGACAATTTAATTTGATAGTGCTGTATGTGCAGTCCAAAAAAGTTTTCAAACAGAGAGAGCAGGTAGGTGGTCCTCAGAAAAAATTAAATAGATTGAGTGCTCTATGTGGCACTCCCAAAAATTGCTTTAAACAGAGGACCGGGTAGTGTGCCCTCCAGAAAATAAACATTAGAGGACTCTATAGCTAGAGCCAGTTGGCCGTGGCAAAAAATAGCCAGTTTCTCTGCTTTAGGTACAAAGAGGAGGAGAAGGAGGACAATGAGGGTGAGGAGTGCATCATTATTCAGGTGGCTTCTTTCACCTGGTGGAGAATGAAAATCGGAGAAATCCAGGCTTTATTCACGTCGTGATAAGCGTCAGCCTATTCAGCGGTTCAGTCGACAGGCGTGTACACTTATCGGTGATGAGCCACCAGTGCACTGAAACCCGCTGGACAACACGCTGGGCAGGGCAGGCAAGAACCTCCAAGGCGGACGCGCCAGTTCTGTGCCACATGTCCAGCTTGAAACCCAGAGTTGTGGAGAGTGTGTGATCATATGGACGATGGTATGGTCAGTACGTACTCCCTCACCATCTTTCTATAGAATACAGCCCTACTCTGGAGACTGGGACAGGTGACCAGTGTCTTGCTGGTGGGTGACATATAGCTGGCAAAGGCCTGTAAGGTACCCCTGCCAGTGTGGAAAAGCTGCCTGCTCGCCTACTCTCCCTCGCTACTGTTCCGCAGACGGACGCCCTCTGTCGCTGCGCTGTCAGAAGGGAAATACATGTTTCAGCTTGTGCACCAGGGCCTGCTGGTATTCATGCATTCTCACACTCCTTCCTCTCCAGGGATGAGAGTGGAAAGATTTTTGCTTTACCGTGGTCTCAGGAGAGTGAATACCCAGTAATCGGTGCGGAATAAATTTGAAGCGAGGGTCACGGGATAGGCAGCCTAGCATGAAATCTGCCATATGCGCCAGAGTCCCAACGCGTGCAAGAGATTCACTCCCCTCACTGCCTGACTGCCCATTGTCCTCCTCCACAACTCCTCTTTTCTGCCCATACACGCTGAACAGTGAAGGATGAACTCTGGTCCCCTCTTCTGTCTCGCCAACATTCTCTCCTCGTCCTCCTCATCCTCCTCCACCCTCCAATATGGCGCTGAGAAAACAGACCTAAGGGCGCCTGGCTATCAACAAGGGAATCTTCTCCCGTCTCTTGTGACGAGCGCAAAGCTTCCGACTTCATGTGACCGAGAGTTTTCAACAGGCAAGCAGCGGATGGTGAGGGCTGAGATGGCGGCATGCGCACTGACCATCTGTGTGATCCTCAAAGTTACTAGCACCTGACAGATATCAGACATTCACGTCCATCTCTGTAGATTGGGAAGCTGACGACTGACTAACAGTTCTGGTGGAAGTTGACATTGGCAGTCTTACAAGTCTGAGCTGCGTGTGGTAAACTTGGTGAAACATGGTTATGTTGAATTCACACATCGGGACGTCGCAACAACAGGCGGTGAGGGGCAGTTGGAGGCGGCGCTGCACTGCCCTGAGGTGCAGCATCTGTGCTGGACTTCCTGAACGCCAGATGGGCGCACCTTCGTGAGCAAATCAGACAGATTGGGGTATGATGAGGAAACACGAACTGAGATTTAACACATGGGCCACCCATGGACATGTGTCAGTCTGACGAGTTGCAGAGCCGCCACCAGGTTACGCCGTTGTACACAACAACCATGCCTGGTTCAGTTCAGCTGGTGCCAGACACAATCGGTCTGCGCCGTGATGCCCTGTGTATAGCTTTGGGCGGTGTGCTTTAGCCTGGCTAAGCAGTTTGAGCACCCGCCTGTGTCGCTTAGCGACGGCACTGATGCTGTGCCTAGAGCTACCGACGTGGCGCGCCATGCCACGGATGGTAATTTGGAGAGGAGGTGGAGGAGCTGGTGGGAGGAGGAGGAGGCTAGTAGGCCTTTGAGACCTGGACCGAGGGTAGGCCCCGCAATCTCTCGGCGTCGGCAGTATAGACAGCCCCAGGGTCAGACGCGTCCCCAGCCTCACCAAGTTAACCCAATGTGCCGTCAGCGATATTATAGTGGCCCTGGTCAGTGTGGACCTTGTCAGGAACGTGAGTGGTCAGGGCAACGGATGAGTTCTCTGACACGTGCTTGTGCAGGGCTGGGACGGACATCGGGAAAAGTAGTGGCGGCTGGGACCGAATACCGAGGGGCGGCCCGCCACATGAGGTTTCGAAAGGCACTCGTCCTCTACCAGCTATCGGGCAGCATCTCCAGGTAAGCGTTTGGAGAATGTGGAGTTGAGGGCTTGGGCGTGTGGGTGGTTGCGTATACTTCCTTTTGACGCTCCAGCGGTCTGGGGTATGGAGAGCTGAACGCTGGTGGATGCTGTGGATCGTGGAGGCGAAGATGGGGTTTTCGCACGGAGGGAGTTTTGGGCGGGGGTCCTGGACAGGGGCTGACTAGCAGAGGACACAGGGGAAGAGAGGTGGTGTGGCCCGGCAGAGGTGAAGGGTTGGTGCCATTGAGGGGGTGTTGCATTCATATGCCTGCGCATAATGGTTGGTTTAAGACTAGTATGGTGGAACCCCTGCTGATCTGGTTGGCACAGGTTGCCCACACCAGTCCGGGTCATCCGTGTTTCTTTAAGAACATCCAGACTTCTGAAAACTAGCCCTCGCCACGGGAGCTTGACTAGGGGACAATTTGGCGCGATGCACCAGCTCTGGCCTGCCTCTCCGTCTGCCCCACCACTGCCTCTGTTCAACCTGTCTATATAGGACTCGCCTCCGTCTCACAGAAGCACTGTGTGTTCACCCGGCCTACAACCCAGCTTGGGTTGTCACTCATATCCTCCATCCCTCAGTCTGCTCCCCCCTCGGACTTCTGCCCTGACAACAACTTCACCATGTCTGACAAACCGTGTCTCTCATCATCGACCACTCTTTACACACTTCTTCCACTACGTCCAATATGTCATCATCACCACAGACTGCGACCGGTGGAAACCGTGGGGCATCGGGAAAATAGCTCAGCAGCAACCGGACAAGTGGTTTGGGACTGTGGGCAAGGGCCAGAAAACAGTTCCTCAGAGTATGCCGTAGTTCAATGCCCAATTTTGCTGGGAGGGGGAGACTGGGGGGGAAGGTGGCTGAGGTGGAGGAGCTGGAGGAGTGCTGATTTCGGTGACATGGGGGACTGGTGGAAGACTGACTGGTGGACAAAATGGCTAGAAGCATTTCCGCAATCCACGACATCACCTCTTTGCCACTGTTCTGGCGCCTCAACCGTGCTCTACACGAGTCCCAGTACTGAGACATGAGACACTAGGGAGTGTAGCCTGCGGCGTCCCACCTGAGTCCCTCATCAGCGGGTGGGATCGCACCCGCCCAGGGGACCATGCCTACTGACCCCTGCAGTAGTTGGAACGCCACGCCACTCCCTCGTCCTTACCCCTAGCCTCGGGTTAAACATTTTCCAAATAAAACTGTACACTGTAAAAAACAATTTTTTGGTGTTATTTTTTTATTTTTATTTTTTTTAACAAACGATGTTTCACCTATGCTATGGCTAGTTTCTAACCTACACTGCAGCACACAACTGGATTTGATGTGGCCTGATGACTTTGATTATAAAAGAAGAAATAAACAAAAAAAATAACTAAGCAGACGTGATTATTCAAATCAAACCCTCGAATAATTGTCCCATTCGGTGTTTGAGGGTGGATAGCAGGTCACTAGCAGCAACGGTGCAAGTCTCCCGGCAAAATTCCACACAATATGGACTAGTGCATACTAATGCCACGCAAGCCCCAACCCAAGCAACCAAACAAAAGGAAAATCTAACGATGTAGGCCTAAGTAAGCACGTTGGGGGTTCGCCTATGCTATTTTCTAGCTACATGAAAGCACATGCGTTTGCCAGATGACTTGGAGCTCAATACGACATAAAAGGACAAACTAAATAAATAGCAGATCTTCATATTAAATCAAACCCTAATAAAGTTGTCCACTTCGGTGTTTGAGTGGATATGTGTGTCACTAAGAGCTAAACACAACGGTCGCCAGAATCCCAGCGCAAATTCCTCACAATCTGGTACTAGCGCACTAATAACGCAGATAGCCCGCCACAAGACAAAACAAGAAAAAAAAAAGGAAAGATAACGCTTTGTAGCCATAAGAAGGGCCTGTTGGGGTGGAGGGCTCAATATGTTCGCACGAAAAGTTAGCTGGCAAAAGTTTTTTAAAAAAAAGAACGGAGAAGTCTAGCAGAGAACTGGGGGTTCCCCCAGATATGGTGGATGATGTGAGATTACTGGGCAGTCTCGAACATTCAAACCCTAGACCAGAGGGACATGGTCCCTTCACTAAGTTTAAAAAATCGCAGCACTAGAATGCCTCCGCAGGGGGACATATCATGTATTGATGTTTTTGTCGACAGGGTCTGTCCGGACCTTTATCTGGGGGTATCCTGATAGGATCCTCAGTAGAGATGAGCGAGCACTAAAATGCTCGGGTACTCGTTATTCGAGACAAACTTTCCCGATGCTCGAGTGCTCGTCTCGAATAACGAGCCCCATTGAAGTCAATGGGAGACTCGAGCATTTTTCAAGGGGACCAAGGCTCTGCACAGGGAAGCTTGGCCAAACACCTGGGAACCTCAGAAAAGGATGGAAACACCACGGAAATGGACAGGAAACAGCAGGGGCAGCATGCATGGATGCCTCTGAGGCTGCTTAATCGTACCATTATGCCAAAATTATGGGCAACAGCATGGCCATGATCTTGGGATGGAGCTGGCGCTCCGCTGCCAGGCGAGCTTTCGCCAATTCAAGCCCCTGTCTCTCGGCTACTCCCCAAACAGCACTTCTAAGAACCTTTTGTATAAGATCGAGTGTAGTAGCGTTCTTATAAGTTTGGGATATGGCGGGTGAGGGGAATGTAAACAGATGCGCAAGAAGCGCTGAAATAATATCGGTAAATGATAAAAGTTTGCCAGTATATTTTAGTGTACAAAGAGAAGGAGAAGGAGGACAATGAGGAGGAGGAGTGCATACATTATTCAGGTTGAACTACTTTCACCTGGTGGAGAATGAAAATCTGGAGAAATCCAGGCTTTATTCATCTTGATAAGCGTCAGCCTGTCAGCGCTGTCATTCGACAGGCGTGTACGCTTATCGGTGATGATGCCACCAGCTGCACTGAAAACCCGCTCGGACAACACGCTAGCGGCAGGGCAGGCAAGAACCTCCAAGGCGTACAGCGCCAGTTCGTGCCACATGTCCAGCTTTGAAACCCAGTAGTTGTAGGGAGCTGTGTGATCATTTAGGACGATGGTATGGTCAGCTACGTACTCCCTCACCATGTTTCTGTAAAGATCAGCCCTACTCTGCCGAGACTGGGGACAGGTGACAGTGTCTTGCTGGGGTGACATAAACGAGTAGAGTAGGGCTGATCTTTACAGAAACATGGTGACAGGGAGGTACGTAGCTGGACCATCCATCGTCCTCCTAAATGAAATGGCCACAGAGACCTACAACTACTCTGCCGGTTTTCAAAGCTGGACATGTGGAGAATTGGCGCATGTACGCCTTGGAGAGTTTCTCTTGCTGCCCTGCACGCTAGGGTGTTGTCCCCGAGCGAGTGTTTCAGTGCGGCTGGTTGGCATCTCAACCGATAAGCGTACCCGTCCTTGTCGAATGACGTCGCTGACAGGCTCGACGGCTTATCAAGATGAAATAAAGCCTGGATTTCTCCGATTTTCATTTCTCCACAGGTGCGAAAGTAGTTCAACCTGAATAATGTAAATGCAGCTCTCTCCTCATTGTCCGCTTCTCCTCTCTTTGTACACAATAAAATATATCTGGCAAACTTTTTATCATTACCGATATATCGTCTCAGCGCTTAGTTTGCGTCATCTGTTACAACATTCCCATCCACCCGCAATATCCCAAACTTAATAGAACGATCCTCCACTCGGCTTAATCAAAAGGTTCTAGAAGTTGCTGTTTGGGGGAGACAGTAGCCGGAGAGCCAGGGGCTTGATATTGGCGCAAGTGCTCGCTGGCCAGCGGCGCGCCAAGCCCACTCCCAAGATCACCCTAATAGTTTTATACTGCAGCACTTTCAATCTACCTAGTTTCACTGCCTCGCCTACATGGTCCTCTGCATCAAATGGAGCTTGTCCGGCAGACGCCTTTTGGGTTGTTTTATGGCTTCCCCAATCCAAACTACCAAGAACCCGTCTCTCGGCTCCTCGCCCTCTCCAGAAATGGCTGGGGTCCAGTCAAGCGCTTACTTTGACAAAAAGTCTAATTTTCAAAGCAGCGCCCTGAGTCTCGTTTGAATAGTTCACCTAGTAATAATTGTAAAAGGCATAGCTGTTCTATTTTTAATATTGTTTTTTTTACATAATGGTTTCCATGGATTAAGAGCGACAGTATTGGGGCATCCATATTGGCGCGCTATGATTGCAACTTCAGTCTCCAGCATGGCGGCGACAGAGGGGCCGAGTTCCACTATGTATCTGGTGGAAACAAAGGAAAATTCTGCCCCGCCTGACAGCATCGTTGATAAGGGGCCGATGTATCGACGCACTGACTAGTAGGTAGATTATCAGTCGCTGCAGTTAAATCTATGTTAGTTTGGAATCTTGGGACTAGGAGCTGGCACTCCTCTGCCAGCGAGCTTTCTCGCCTATCCATCCCCTGTCTCTCGGCGACTCCCCAAACGCACTTCTAAGAACCTTGTTAAGATCAAGTGTAGTGAGCGGTCTATAAGTTTGGGTTTATTGGGGCGGGTGAGGGTGAATGTAAACGATGCGCAATAAGCACTAAACCATCTATCGGTAAATGATAAAAGTTTGCCAGTTTATTTTGTGGATTCCACATCAGGGTGCGACAAGTATAACAATTGCTTGATGTCGAATCCATGAAAACAACCCCAAAATTCTTCCTGACACCTGCTCGTTTGATAAGGGGACGATGTAGGAGGCAGTGAACCAGTAGTAGATTAAAGGTGCTGCTAGTAAACTATGTTAGTTGGATCTTGGGATGGAGCTGGCACTCCCTGCCAGGCGAGCTTGCGCCAGCCAAAGCCCCTGTCTCTCGGCTACTCCCGCCAAACAGCACTTCTACGCAACCTTTTGTATTATACAATTGTAGTAGCGTTTTAGAACTTAAGTTACAGGGTGTATGGGCTGGTGAGGGGGATGGTAAACTGATGCGCAGAAGCACTGAAATAATATCGGTAAATGAAAAAGTTTGCCAGTATATTTTGTTGGGTTACACACAGGTGTGGGCACAAAGTTAACAAGTTTTGAATGTTGTAATCATGAAAACGTCCCAAAATCCCTGCTGACACAGCATCTCGTTTGATAAGGGGCTCAGTATGGAGGCTGAACTAGTATAGATTGAAGGTACTTTCAGTTTAAAACTAATTTTAGTTGATCTTGAGATGGAGTCGGGCGCCCCGCTTGCCAGCTAGCTTCGCCAATCCAAGCCCCTGTCTCTAGGCTACTCCCAAACAACACTTCTAATAAACCTTTTGGATAAGATTCAAGGTGTAGTAGCGTTCTTATTATAGTTGGGATATGGCGGTGTACAACAGGGGTGGGTGTGGGAATTCTAAACAATGCTCAAAACCTGAAATAGTAGCAATAAATGATAAGTTTGCCCAGTATATTTTGTGGATTACAGCAGCAGGTGGCGACAAAGTTAACAAGTTTTATGTGAATCCAGTGAGGACACAACCCAAAATTTGCCTGACACGTTCTTTTGATAGAGCCATTATGGAGCACTATATGGACACTTTTTTTGGAGGCAGCAATGGCGATGGCGTGTGGAGTAGCATGAGACAACGTGTGGAGCCGGCTTAAAAGACGACAGTGGAGGCTCTAGGAAGGAAAAACAATTTAATTTGAATAGCGCTGTATGTGGGCATCCAAAAAAGTTTTCAAACCAGAGAGCAGTAGGGGGTCCCTCCAGAAAAATTAAATAGATTGAGTGCCTCCTTATGGCACTCCCAAAAATTGCTTAAAACAGAGGACCGGGTAGTTGGCCCTCCAGGAAAAATTATATACATAGAGTACATAGCTATGAGCCAGTTGGCCGTGGCAAAAATAGGCCATTTTCCCTGCTTTAAGTGTACAAAGAGGAGGAGAAGAGGACAATGAGGAAAAATGGAGGTGAGTCATCAATTATTCAGGAGGTTGCTCCAACTCCTCTTCTTCTGCCCATACACGCTGAACAGTGAAGGACTGAACAATGGTCCCCTCTTCTGTCTCGCCAACATTCTCCTCCTCTTCCTCCTCATCCTCCTCCACCTCCTCCGATATGCGCTGAGAAACATAGCTTTGGCTATCAACAAGGGAATCTTCTTCCCCCGTCTCTTGTGACGATGCCCTGCTGGCGCTCTCAAGATGAATATAAAAGACTGGATTCCTCAGGATGCCATTCTCACCAGAGTGTGTGAAAGAAGCTCAACCTGAATTAATGTGGGCACTCCTCCTCCTCATTGTCCCTATCTGGTTCCTCTTTGTACACGTAATAGCAGAGGAGGAGAGAAAACTGGCTATTTTTTGCCAGGCCAACGGCTCTACTATAGTACTCTATGTATTTAATTTTCTGGAGGCCACCTACGTCCTGGGGTACTCTTGTTAAGCCCATTTTTGGGTAGTGCCACATCAGGCATCTCAATCATATTTTAATTATTTTTCTGGAGACCCACCTTTCTGCTTCCTCTGGTTTGAAAACCTGATTGGACTGACACAATAAGGCACTATCCAAATTAAGATTTTTACATAGCAGCCTCCACTGCCGTCTTTTAGCTGAAATCCACACGGTTCTCCATTGCTACCTCCTACCCGTCATCGCATAAGCTGCCTCAAACGTGTCCATATAGCGGACTCCATGTACATGGTTCCCTTATCAACACGAGCATGTTGTCAGCAGACAGAATTTGGGTTTTTCATGGCTTCCACATCAAACTTGGTTAACTTTGTCGCCACCCTGCGATGTTATCCACAAAATATATGGCACACTTTTAGCATTTTACCGATATTATTTCCAGCGTCTCATTTTGCGCATCGGTTTAGATTCCCTCACCCGTCCATAACCCAAAACTTATAAAACACTACTACATTGATCTTATAGAAAAGAATGGTTCTAGATAGTGCTGTTTTGGAGGCTAGCCGAGAGACAGGTTGGATTGGTGAAAGCTCGCCTGGCAGCGGAGCGCCAGCGCTCACATCCCAAAAGGCCAATCTAACATAGTTTTAACTGCAGCACGCCTTTAATCTTACTACTACTTATCTGTCCTCATCCAATGGTTCTCATGATCAATAACGGCTTGTCCAGGCCAGATTTGGGTTGGTTTTAATCGTTTCCACATAAATCTTGTTAATTTGTCGCACACACTGGGTGTAATCACAAAATATACTGGCCAAAACTTTTACATTTACCGTATATTATTTCAGCGCTTCTCTGGCATCTGGTAATCCCTCACCCGCCATAACCCAAACTATAAGACACACTATACACTTTTGATGTCTTATACAAAAGGTTCTTAGAAGTGCTGTTGGGGGAGTAGCGAGAGAGCCGAGAGGACAGGGCTTGGATGGGGGAAAAAAGCTTCGCTGGCCGCGGAGTGCCAGCCCATCAAGATCCAACTAACATAGTTTAAAACAATCTGCCGCACCTTTAATCTACTACTAGTTTTTACTGCCTTCCATAAATGGTCCCCCTTATCAAACGAGCTGTGTCAGGCAGAAATTTTGGGTGGTTTCATGGCTTCCACATCAACTGTTCAATTTGTCGCCACCATGCTGTGTAATCCACAAAATTATACTAGGCAAACTTTTATCATTTTCCTGATTTATTTCAGCGCTTCCTGCGCATATGTTTACATTCCTCACCGCCATAACCAAACTTTTTGTTATAAGAACACTACTACACTTGATCTTATACAAAAGGTTCTATAGTAGTGCTGTTTGGGGGAGTAGCCGAGAGACAGGGGCTTGATAGGCAAAGCTCTCGCCACGGCCAGCGGAGCGCCAGCTCCATCCCAAGATCCAACTAAACATACGTTTTTACTGCAGCACACTTTAATATAATACACTTCTTGGCATTCATACATGGTCACCTTATCAAACGAGTGTGTCAGCAGAATATTTTCAGGTTGTTTCACCAGAGACATAGTGGAACGTTGGGCCCATCGTCGCCCGCCATCTGGAGACCTGAAGTTGCAATATAGCGCGCAATGGATGCCCATCCTGTCGCGCTTTAACCTCATGGAACCAGTATCGAAAAAAACAATTAAAAAATAGAACCACTGTGCATTCATTATTCCTAAGGTGAAAATATTCAAAACGACCAGGCCTGCTTTTGAAAATTATAATTTTTTCAAAGTAAACGCTTCTTGCCCCCTGGCCCATTTGGGTGGGGAGGAAGCCGAGAAGGGAGAAGGGGCTCTTGGACAGGCGAAAGTGCACCTTGTGGCAGCGGCCGCCAGCTCCATCCAAGATTAGGCAGTCTCAGAGGCATCCATGCATGCTTTGCCCCTGCTTTTCCGGTCCGTATTGTGCTTTCCCACGATGCTCTCACAGCGTCCAACAATGTCTCCATGAGTTATCTTTCAAACTATCTCTCCCCAGTATGCTGGAGCACGAGAGGGATGAGGATATGCAGACATATCCCTTTCAAACGGAGCTGTTGTTCGTCAGCTGAGAATTTTCAGGTTGTTTGGTTTTTGTTTAAGATTTAACTTACCTTAGTGGAACTATGGCACCATTGTCGCGACGTCAGTGGCTGGGACCTGTGAAGTGCAATTCATAGCAGACGCAAAATGAAATGCCCCACATAATGTAGATCGCTTAATCTGGCAAAGTCGTTCCAATGGCGCCTCCACATTGTAGTCCCACACCTTATTCAAACGAGCTGTTGTCAGGCTCATTTTGGGTTGTGTTGTTTCCACACAGATATCGTTACTGGAACTTGGTCACTATGGCGCCCACCATTATACTGTCACCTTTTGTTCACATAGGAAATCATTTCAGACGCTTTTGACCTCACCTACTTTGGTGACGACGAGTCAATTTAGGGTATGTCGCAATGACAATCTTCTGGACCTTAGCCGCTGCTGCCGCTTGCCTATGCATGCCGGGTTAAGATAGTTATGTAGTAGGGTCAATTATTGCAGGTTTTAGATGTGTATCTAGCCTCATTCGGTCACTTGTCATGGCCATGCTGTTGCCCATAATTTGGCATAAGTGGTGCGATTTGAAGCCTGCCTCAGAGGCATCCATTGCATGGTGCCCACTGCACTATTTCCTGTCCATTTCCGTGGTGTTTCATCCTTTCTTAGGTCCCAGGTTGTTTGGCCAAGTTCCTGTGCAGAGCCTGTTGGTCCTTGAAAGAATGCTTTGAGTCTCCCATGACTTCATGGGGCTCGTTATCGAGTATGAGCACTCGAGCATAAGGAAAGTTATGTCTCGAACATATAAGAGAGTACCGCAGAGCAGTTTTAGTGCCTCGCTCACTCTAGTCATTAAAATGTTTGCAAAGTTATGACGTGGATAATTATTTTTTATAGTTTAATAAAATTGGATTTTGTGAATTTTGTTTATTTTGATATTGTGTGTAAAAGGTGAAATGGGGGGGGCTATGTTGAACTTTTCGGCTTTTGTAACCATTTTTTCAAGACAGCTGATTGTTGCCCCCATGGTTGCTCTCGGGGTAACTAGCAGAAGGTGTTATTTGTGGCCAAGCTGCTGCGGGTCCTTATGTCAAAGGATTAACACCCCTCTGTCTTTGTAACACCAATCATGGGTGGTAACTCGAGGTTGTGCATTATTGCTCAGCCCATCAGCCCCTTGGATATACTGCTTACCCCTGCTGAAGAATTAGTACTGTGGTATGGGACGAAAAGTACTCTAGTAATTCTTATCTTCCGCTTGTAAAGGCTTGGCTGACATTGGTTTTATTTTAGAAATAGTGCACACACATGTGAACCCGTGAATACGGCTGAGTTGCTCCGATTAACCAGTAATTAGTGGACCCCAGTCTGTTGTATTTGTTTTCATACAACTCTGTGTTTTATTCTATTTTCGGTTAAGTTAAAGAAAGAAAGGAGTATGGTAAACATATGTATAACACAATTACAAACCACATGACAAAGCTAACAAATGAGTAAACACTTTAAATGGTCCCTTAAAGGACCACTCGTCATCAGGTCTGTGCACTAGTTCCTGTCACCTCTACATGTTGGAGACAAACAAGGATCCGTACTAGCCTTTATCTAGTTATTTCTTACATTAATCATTATAAAATCATCTATTTTTATTATGTAAATGAGGCTCGGTCACATTGGTACGAGGCCGTTTATTAACCACTGTTACCCCTACACCTCTCCTCCCCCTTCTATGTTGTTTTGTTTTGTAATGTACAGTGTAAAGCATTGATGGTTGTACGTTGCTTTATCTGCTGACATGCTGCTCTCTATAATTGAACATGTGTGAGATACACAGACATGGCAGACTACACAAGTACCGGAAGGTTTGATCTCGCTCCTTATAAAATGTGAGAGACAGAGACATAGCTACACAGGCTACCTGACATGGTCTGCTATAACGTGGATTACTGGAGCAGTTGTATCTTTCACATACACACAACGGATTGCGAGGGGGGCGTGCCACCAGGAAGCACCATGGGAAGCCATTCACACCATTCTAAGGCTATCAGTAAGCATGGGGGTGTGGCTCTGCCACCCACTCATGAATCGCTGACAGCTTGGAATAGTGATAATGAGACTATGGACATTTACCGGGCATTGCATAACACCTTTAGGACCTCTTTGGCTTAGGTCTTAACAGAATGTAGAGGGACAATGAAGCGATAGAGGCAATGCTTTCGAATGGAGTTAATAAAAATATATAGATTAGGGGTTTTGCATGACGGGTTCTCTTTAAATCTGAACAGCAAAGGACTTTTCTGTTTAGAAACTAAGTGAGTGTTCCATTAGCAGAGATGTTCATGTAAGAATATGTCATATTTAACAGAAAGGAGGAGAAGTTTTCTTCGTATAGAGCCAATCAAACATTTTAGATATAATCTTTTTAAGGATTTTTCTATCTTCAAAATCCTGGACTAATTACCTTAACATATTGAGGACTACGTTGTTATTATTTACAGTCATTTTTTCGTATTTGTTTATAACAGTAGTAGTTCTAGTTTCTTATTTTAAATTAATGTTTTTCTTATTTCAAAAAAGGACCTTCATACTAAACGTTTTCTTGTCAACTCACTTCTCCATAGATATCCATAGTGCGAAAATGCAATATCTAGTGCGTGTTAGTGATCACAGTTAACAACTGTACTGGTCAAGGGCAAGTGAAGAACATTTAAGAAAAAATCGATTTAATTACAAACTTTAGAGTATTTATACAGTATTACTGTTAGACATGTAAACTCTTACTAAATCTAAGTTTGCATGAGAAGAAACTTAATTTAAAAATGAATTTATAATATCTTTTTCCCAGAACATTAATGAAAATAAAGTTTAAAGAGACTACACCTTAATTAAAAGTCTCACAAATTAACATTCTAGTTTAACCTCTAGAGTTACAGGTTATCTACAGAGAGATGCATATTTAAAGGGGGGGTTTGCCAAATTATTATTTTTTCATCTTTGGCTCCCAAACTTATGCAAAGCAAATGGTTACTCTGCGAATATTGAACCGTGTCTCAGCTCGCATGTCATTGTTAACCTCTTACACAGCAGCAGTCTCTCTAGGTTTATGGAATGTACTTCTCAAGCCCTGAGTGGCAAAGATACAATAAGTGTGGCCACAACACAACCATACAACTGGGAAACTGTGTGAGAGAGAAATGTGAGAGAGATGCAAACGGGGTCACAGGATATAATACTTATCACACATAGGTGAAAAAAGAGGTGTATGGGAGTAAGTTGGTTGCAAATGAAACATATTTTGCTTAGGCCGTCTGTGCTAGCATACAAGTAACCATTTTTATATGGCTAGCACACAACCCATGGACTTTATTGGGGGAAAATATGGTCATTTATTTGATATGGCCGTATTTCCCAATTGTAGCATGTGGCTGGCAGTGGCCGTTTTGCCACAAATGATAGAGCATGTACTATCGTGTTTAGACGCCAAGTTACAGCATGGCTGCTCTCATCTTCCTCTTGAAGAGGTGAAAGGGGTTGAAAAGCACGTCACACCCCGTGTTCTAGCTTGGATGTGTGCGGTGTGGCCAATAATCGGCCTGGTTGTGCCCACCTCGGGGGCGATTTACTAAGGGACCACCCGATTCAAGTTTACCGACAGGTTACCCGAATAGTTCCCGTATTTGCCTCCGATTTTACCTGAATCCCCGGGATATTTTGTTGGAGCAAGTGATTAATGGATTGTGGCATTCGGCGCCGGCATGCACGAGACGGATAATCGCGTTTGGCGAGTTGGTTAGGGGGCGGGGATGAACAATAAACCCGATTCGGATTCGGACAGGAAAAACTACGAATTTAAATAAAGACAAGTGTCACTGGACTGGCTATTTACTTCCCAGGAATAGGCCGGTGAAAATCCCAGTGGCCCAATAGGCGGCCACTGGGCACAGACTTCAGACGCTTCAAGCAGCGACACCTGGTGGACGTCGCAGGAAAACTCTAGTGATCCCGGCACTCGAATGGATCCACCACAAGAACGCACGCCCTGGATTCGCGCGAGGAATTGACGGGTTAAGTAATCTGATTGCCCATCATGTGCAAGGAGCCTTAACCTGTAAAACTTGCAAGCACTACGGAATTTGATGGGGCTATATAAATAAAGAGTGATTATCAACCTTTGTGCGGTTTGTATTCATTATATATTTGTAACCCAGAGAAGGAAGTATATAGAGAATGTTGCATTAATGTTAACACTACAGTTATAATATAGCTGCCAGTTGTTATTGTAGCATAGTGTGCAAAAGCGGAAGCCGCGAGGAGGGAAAAAAAAGAAAAAAAAAAGAAAAACTTAAAAAAAACAGAAAAAATTAAAAGGAAAGCGAAAAGTCCAAACCTCCCCCCCAAAATTAAGTAAATCCATACTCAAAAAAAACAAGAGAAAAAAAAAAAAACCCCCCCCCACCATCCCAAATAAAAAGAAAAAAAAAAAACCCCAAAATAAAACCTCAAAAAAACATCCCCCAACAAGCTTTTCACCAGACTTAATACTAAGATGAGCGAGCACTTAAATGAGCGGGTTACTCGTTATTCGATGACGAATTTTCGCCGCGATGCCGAGTGCTCGTCTCGAATTAACGAGTCCCCATTGAAGCAATGGTGAGAATCGAGTCATTTTTCATGGGGACACAAGGCTCTGCAAGGGAAAAAGATGTGGCCAAACACCTGGGACCCTCAGAAAAGATGGGGTACACACACGGAAATGACAGAAACAGCCCAGCAGGGGCAGCATGCATGGCTGCTCTGAGGGTGGGACTGGCTTATCGCAGCCCATTATGCCAAAAACTATTATGGGCAAACTAAGCCAGTTGGCCATACATGCGTGACAGAATTTATTTGAAGCTAGATAGCATGTAAAAACATCCATATAATGTTGACCTGTGAACTATAGGGGACGGTCATGCAGCATTGGGGCAGCGCAGCAGCGGCAAGGCTAGGAGAGTGGCATGGAGACACTCGTAAATGGACTCAGGTTCAACCAGATGGGTTGGCAGAGAGGACCAAAGGAGGTGAGCAAGAGAAGAGCGCTCAAGTAGATTATAGTCGGTAATGATAAAAAAGTTTGCCAGTATGTATTTAGTGGAATTATCACAGCAGAAGTTTTTTTTCGTTGGTGTGGCGACAACCCAAAGTTAAAGATGGAAGCATGAAACAACCCATAATTCTGCATGACACAGCTTAGTTTGAAGGAGGGGACAATGTATGGAGGGCAAGTTGAACTAGTAGTTAGATAAAGGTGCTGCTTGAAGTGTTTTGTATTAAAACTATATGTAAGTTGAGATCATGCATGAGAGCTTGGTCCGTCAGCTGCCAGGCGAGCTTTCGCACAATTCCAAGCCACGTCTTCTAGGCTACTCCCCAAACACAACAAGCACTTCTAAGAACCTTGTATGTACGATCAAGTGTGTACGTTCTTATAAGTTCTGGGATCTGAGGGGGTGAGGAGGGGAATTGAAAAAATGCGCAAAAGAAAGAAGCGCATTAATGCGCATGGAGGCTGGTCGCTCGCTGCAGGTGAGATTTCGCCAATCCAGCCCCTGTCTAGAGGATACTACCCAAACAGCACTATCTAACGAACCTATGGTATAAGATGATACTAATGGGTAGTAGCATTTTATTATAAGTTTAGGATATGGCGGGTGGTTGGTGAGGTAGGATTGGGAATGTAAACAGACTGCGCAAGAAGCGCTGCGAACTTGCTGAAAAATATCGGTTACCTGATGTAAAATATAAAAGAGGCTTATGCAAAGTATTATTTGGATACACCGAAGTGTGGGTTAGGCGACCCACCAAAAACGTTAACAAGTGTGATTGTTGGGTATTGCCGCTTGTGTAATGAATAGCTCATTTGGGACGGTGTATGGCCTTTTATCGCCTAGGCTCAGCAGTTTGAGCCACCGCCTGCAAGTGTCGAATTAGCGACCGGCACCTGCTGTGTGCCTAGAAGCTTACCGATGCTTGGATAGTAGCGCCAATGGCCACGGATTGTAATTCGGAGGAGGACTGGCCAAGGTGGATCACGAGAGGTGGTGGGAGGGAGGAGGTCTCTTGT
>WNYA01002000.1:0-52296 GCA_019512145.1 Engystomops pustulosus | reverse complement strand
GGAAGCAGCACAGCTGCACCAAAAAACAATCATGTGCGCCAAAATCCCGACGCAAACACATGTTAAATCCCTGTCAAAGCCGCGCAAATGCCAAAAACGATGCAAAGTCCGACAAAAGTGCGATCCCCGAACCTTAGTAAATGAGCCCTAGTGTATCTAAGCCCGTCATAAGTCATACCGTCTGGTCTGGTCTGGATTGGATGCACAACCCCCTGGATGGCATCACAGAGTACATAATACATACATTTACTCACTCAGGAGTATCACACATCATATAACTCTCTGCTAAACTTCTGTATCTAGGCCAGTACAGTATAAGCCTTTTGTGCAGTATATGATCTACTAAGTTGTGTATCTAAGTTATTGTTGTGTGTGTGATGCTGTCTGTTGAGCGGTGTATCTAATCCTATCCTGTGTGATGCTGTCTGCTGAGCTGTGTATCTAATCCTATCCTGTGTGATGCTGTCTGCTGTGCTGTGTATCTAATCCTGTCCTTTGTGATACTGTCTGCTGTGCTGTGTATCTAATCCTGTCCTATGTGATACTGTCTGCTGAGCTGTGTATCTAACCCCTATCCAGTGTGATACTGTCTGCTGAGCTGTGTATCTAATCCTATCCTGTGTGATACTGTCTGCTGAGCTGTGTATCTAATCCTATCCTGTGTGATACTGTCTGCTGAGCTGTGTATCTAATCGTATCCTGTGTGATACTGTCTGCTGAGCTGTGTATCTAATCCTATCCAGTGTGAAAAGGGGGGGGGTATGTCCCCCCCCTGACATGTACCCGTGCTTCGTTATGTACACAGTCGCAACTTTAGGCAACCGTCCCATAACGCCACCTTCCCATCAATCTAATACACAAAAAACTAGCAGATTGCCCTCCCCTGGCCCCAGGAATCAATAAATACAATCATTAAATGGGTTCTCTCTGGACTTTTTGGCATCGGTCTGAAGTTCGTACAGCCACGTTTGTGTCACGCCGTCCCCTCCGGCCGGGATTACCGCTTACGCTGCAGATAGATTAAGTAATGGCCCAAAGCCATCAGCGGATAATTAATGCCCCGGACCCCTGGTGCCTGTCCTGCCCTCTGTGTCCGGCCTCGCCACTATCGGAGGGTAACACGTGTTATTTCTGTGTCATGGAGAAGAGCCAGGTAAGTGCCCGCAGCGCAGGAAGATCAAGGCACAATCCGGCAAGGAACGCATTGGGCACACGGGGGGAGGAGGACACTTCTAGCAGCCATTGATGTCGTGGCTATCATTAAGGTCCAGGGGCACAGCTATGGGGGTCCCACATATGCTGGTGGGAGGGAGGATCACAGCCAGTGACATAGATGTTCATTCTGTGGAGATGAGGCAAGTTTTTTATCATTTGTAGATGAGATGGGTCTGAGGTTATAGGGAGCAGCACTAATAACAAGAGGTCCAGATAACACAAACTGAGCTCCACCGGAAAAAGACGGCCACAAGTCGTCTCCTACATCCCGATTTCCCAAAATAGGGGATACCCACAGGCCAATACCTTTGGATATGGAGGATTTGTTCCAAATGTGGAAAGTTCTAGGAACAAGCAGTAGATCTGCAGACATTATATAACAGGGGGTTATATATTATATAAGGACTCCGAAAACAAAAGAATTCAAAAGACATTCAGAATTACTGGTATTATATGATGTGCTCCTGACAAAATATTGGGGTATCCTGGTACAAGACAGGGACCTCAAAAAATGTTTAGCGCCTGTAAGGTAATTGTAGGGTACATTAAAGGTATGTAGGTTGTAATTGGGTGGTAATGTCCGGTCCTTTGGTAAGTTTGTCAGGGTCTTGTAGGTCACTGTACAGGTCCCTTATAGGTCACATGTAAGGTCAGGTTGTCGGCCTTGGTACCGGATCTGTGCCGGTCACGCCAGACCCCCGTTATGTCGCTAATAGTCCCTATGCACGCCTGTGCGCGGCATGCTTCGGATCTTTTGTGCCTCTCTTGTCTTCCTTTCACGACTGATCTCTAGCATGTCTTTCAGTATCCTTCTGTTGCAAGCAGGTAAACGGGACAGTCAGGAAACAGTCACAGTTCTCTATGGAAACAGCAGATCCTGGTAGTGGCAGGAGCTCTGGACCACCAGTGGACAAACCTGTACACGGCAGAGCGTATGAGGACTCTGGTAGCAGAGGCACGGTATGCGGACGTCCAAGACCTGGAAGACAGCATAACACCAGAGCGACTGGAACCGCTGAGACAGCGAGACACCGGGTCGTCGGAACCTGAAACCCGGATTCACACACCAGGAAGCGATAGGGAACGCTGGGACAGCGAGACACGAGTGCCTCTGGAACCGCGGAGACATGGACACACCAGACGGTATGGTAACGCTGATGGCAGGACGACCGAGAGTGCGTCTGGAAGACCTTTGGAATGACGACACACCAGGACGTATTGGGACCGCTGGAGGCAGAGCCTCGAGTGCTCCTGGAAACGCTGGAAGACAGGACCCACCGGCACGTTTGGAACCTGGTAGACGAGAACACGATGGTCTGTATGAAACGCTGGAAGACAGGCACACCCAGTGAAGCTCATGGAGAACTACTGGAGACGGAGACACTGATAGGTCTGGAACACTCTGAGCAGTGACACACCAGGAGCGATGGGACGCTGGAGCAAATCACGTGAAGGCGTCTGAACGCTTTGTTGGAGACAGGACACCCAAGTGAGCGTTGGGAACGCTGGCACAGGATACAACGGAGGCGCCTGAAAACGCTGGAAACAGGACACACAGACACCGGAGCGTATGGAACGCTGGAACAGAGACACTGATGCGTCTGGACGCTGGAAGCAGCACAGCTGCACCAAAAAACAATCATGTGCGCCAAAATCCCGACGCAAACACATGTTAAATCCCTGTCAAAGCCGCGCAAATGCCAAAAACGATGCAAAGTCCGACAAAAGTGCGATCCCCGAACCTTAGTAAATGAGCCCTAGTGTATCTAAGCCCGTCATAAGTCATACCGTCTGGTCTGGTCTGGATTGGATGCACAACCCCCTGGATGGCATCACAGAGTACATAATACATACATTTACTCACTCAGGAGTATCACACATCATATAACTCTCTGCTAAACTTCTGTATCTAGGCCAGTACAGTATAAGCCTTTTGTGCAGTATATGATCTACTAAGTTGTGTATCTAAGTTATTGTTGTGTGTGTGATGCTGTCTGTTGAGCGGTGTATCTAATCCTATCCTGTGTGATGCTGTCTGCTGAGCTGTGTATCTAATCCTATCCTGTGTGATGCTGTCTGCTGTGCTGTGTATCTAATCCTGTCCTTTGTGATACTGTCTGCTGTGCTGTGTATCTAATCCTGTCCTATGTGATACTGTCTGCTGAGCTGTGTATCTAACCCCTATCCAGTGTGATACTGTCTGCTGAGCTGTGTATCTAATCCTATCCTGTGTGATACTGTCTGCTGAGCTGTGTATCTAATCCTATCCTGTGTGATACTGTCTGCTGAGCTGTGTATCTAATCGTATCCTGTGTGATACTGTCTGCTGAGCTGTGTATCTAATCCTATCCAGTGTGAATGTGTGAGAGGTGGGGACTCGCATTACGCCAGCCCCCGATGTGTGAAAGGAGGGGACTCACATTACACCGGCCCTGATGTGTGAGATGTGGAGACTCGCATTACACCAGCCCCGGATGTGTGAGATGTGGAGACTCGCATTACACTAGCCCCCGATGTGTGAGAGGGGGGCTCGCATTACACCAGCCCCCGATGTGTGAGAGGTGGGGACTCGCATTACGCCAGCCCCCGATGTGTGAGAGGCGGGGACTCACATACAACCAACACCCCGATTGGTGGATTCGGGGAACTCACCTTACGCACGCCCTCCCCCGTTGTGTGAGAGACGGAGACTCACATTAAGCCAGCTCCCGATGTGTGAGAGGCGGGGACTCGCATTACACCAGCCCCTGATGTGTGAGAGGAGGGGCTCACATTACACCAGCCCCCGATTTGTGAGAAATGGAGACTCACATTAAGCCAGCTCCCGATGTATGAGAGGCTGGGACTCACGCTACACGAGCCCCGATGTGTGAGAGGTGGGGACGGACATTACGCCAGCCCCCGATGTGTGAGAGGCGGGGACGGACATTACGCCAGCCCCCGAAGTGTGAGAGGCGGGGACCGACATTACACCAGCCCCCCGATGTGTGAGAGGCGGGGACTCCCATTACGCCAGCCCCCGTTGTGTTGGAGGCGGGGACTCACATTACGCCAGCCCCCGATGTGTGAGAGGCTGGTACTTACATTACACCAGCCCCCGATGTGTGAGAGGCGGGGACTCCAATTATGCTTAGAGAATGCTTCCTCAGCCGCCGGAGGCCAGAGTCTGGGGTCAGCACCCTTTCTTGTTAAGGCCACAGTGGGAGATACAAGAGAAGAGATGTGTGGAATGAATTGCCGGTAATAATTCCCGATACCCAGAAATCCTACTGGGCGAGGCCACTAAAGTACCACAGTCAAGTTGATTGGATCCATCTGTAGGCCTTTATCGGAGATGATGTATCCAAGAAACAGAAGGCTCTTCTGATGGAACTGGCACTTCTCCAGTTCGTCATAGGGACGATCGGCCCTTAGGCGCCTAAGAACTTTTCGTACGTGGGTCGTGAGACTCCAGGTCAGCAGAGAACACCAAGATGTCGTCTAAGTAGACTACAACTAAGGTGTATAGGAAGTCTCTGAAGATATCATTAACAAATTCCTGAAATACTGCAGGCACATTGCACAGTTCAAAGGTCATGACCAGGTATTCTAAGTGCCCGTCTCGGGTGTTAAAGGCGGTCTGCCAGTCGAGGACAGGTGTGTGTTGCTGTAACCAAGGAAGTCCCAATAGAACTGAGGATGTAGAACGGGGAAGTACATAGAAAGACCGTCTCTCTTTATGCAAGGCACCAACTTGCAGTGGTTCAGTGCGATACTGGACTGGGTCACAGAGTATCTGCTCACTGACGGCCGAGATAAGAAGCGGCTTCTCTAGACGAACCACAGGGAAACAATGCTGGGAGACCAGAGCGGCATCCATGAAATTCCCTGCAAAGCCAGAATCCAGGAAGGCCGAGACTTGAACCAGACCACTGGTTTAAAAACTGAGTAGAACAGGAATACGCAGACGTGGAGATGCTTTGTTCTCACCTAGAGACGCTTCTCCCAAGAACCCTAGGTGAGTGCACCTCCATGGACGCTGAGGACGGGCAGGGTAAGTCTGAAGAAAATGTTCTGGACTGGCGCAATAGAGACAGAGATTCTTCAGACGTCGTCTTGTCTGCTCTCGTGGAGTCAGCTGTGTTCTATCCACCTGCATAAGTTCTTCAGAGGAAGATAGAGGTGGATTTGGAAAAACCACAACCAGGCAAGGAAGGCGTCGGGTCCTGAATGGCGCTTGATCTAGACGTTGCTCTGCAAGGCGCTCAGAGAACTGGATGTCTGAGTGGCCAAGTAGAGACGGCAGGTCCCGTGCCGACAAGGAGTCTTTTATCGGTTTGGAAAGTCCTTTTTTAAAGGTAGCAAGTAAGGCTGCTCTATTCCGGTCCAACTCCGAGGCTAAGGTACGGAATTGAACCGCGTGGTCACCAACAGAAGAGTCCCCTTGGCATAAGTTCAGCAGCACAGTCTCAACAGATGACGCCCGGTTGGTTCATCGAAGACAGATTGAAATTCTGTGAGAAAAGTGGTGAAGTCTCTACTGTCCCAGAGGGTCGTAGACCATGCCAGAGCTTTCCCAAAAGGCTGAATACGTAATTCACCTTCGACCTCTCTGTGATCAACTGCATGGGCATAAGCTCCATGTGCAGAGAGCACTGCGTGATGAACCCTCTGCACAACTTGGGATCACCATCATATATGGATGGCATGAATAGATGCAGTCTGGGTTCTGCAGACAGAATGACTAAGCTGTTATAGCATAGCGAAGACTTAGGCACAAAGATCCTAAAGCTTGGAGATGCCGGCTTTTATCAATTTCCTGGAAATTGTCAGCACCAATTAGAGGTGCACTGGCCCTTTAACGCTTCGAGTGCCAGTGCACGTGCACCCTAGTAGGAGGTAGTGCAGGTAGTGTGATGGGTGTGTATAGGAGGAGGGTGCAGATAGTGTGAAGGGTGTGTATAGGAGGAGGGTGCAGGTAGTGTGAAGGGTGTGCAGAGGAGGAGGGTGCAGGTAGTGTGATGGGTGTGTATAGGAGGAGGGTGCAGGTAGTGTGAATGGTGTGCAAAGGAGGAGGGTGCAGGTAGTGTGAGGGGTGTGCATAGGAGGAGGATGCAGGTAGTGTGATGGGTGTGCAGAGGAGGAGGGTGCAGGTAGTGTGAGGGGTGTGCATAGGAGGAGGGTGCAGGTAGTGTGATGGGTGTGCAGAGGAGGAGGGTGCAGGTAGTGTGAGGGGTGTGCATAGGAGGAGGGTGCAGGTAGTGTGATGGGTGTGCAGAGGAGGAGGGTGCAGGTAGTGTGATGGGTGTGTAGAGGAGGAGGGTGCAGGTAGTGTGATGGGTGTGTAGAGGAGGAGGGTGCAGGTAGTGTGATGGGTGTGTAGAGGAGGAGGGTGTCCGCTAGGTTTAGAGGAATGCCCCCTGTACTATGGTGATGGTAGAACCCTCCTCTCCTCTAGGTGTAGAGAGTGCCTCTGTCTGATGGATGGTAGAACCCCGCCCCCTCCTCTAGGTGTAGAGGATGTCCCCTGTCTCTGGTGATGGTAGACCGCCTCTCTCTAGGGTAGAGATGCCCCCTATCTATGGTGATGTAGAACCCCTCTCCTCTAGGTGTAGAGGATGTCCCCGCTGTCTATGTGATGGTAGAACCTCCTCTCCTCTAGGTGTGAGGAGTGCCCCCTGTCTATGGTGATGGTAGAACCCCTCTCCTCTAGTGTAGTAGGATCTCCCCCTGTCTATGGTGATGAAAGAAAAACCTCCTCGTCCCGAGGTGTGAGGATGCCCTGTCTATGGTGATGGTAGAACCATCCCTCCCTAGGTATGTTAGAGGATGCCCCCTTCTATTGGTGATGGGAGAACCTCCTCTCCTCTAGGTGAAGAGGATGCCCTCATGTCTAGGATGGTATAGACCCCTCTCCTGCTAGGTGTAGAGGATGCCCCCTGTCTATGTGATTGAAAGATCGCCCTCTCCTCTAGTGTAGAGGATTTCTCCTGTCTATGTGTGATTGTAGAACCCTCCTCTCCTCTTCCTACCTCTCCTTCTAGGTGTAGAGGATGCAGATGCCCCTGTCCTATGGTGATGTCGGACGTAGCAAGAGGAGGGAGAATTACAAGCAGCTCGACACGCACGCTTCAATTCGTTCGAGTCCTCTTGCGATCTCTTAGAAACGGAGTCGCTCTTAGGTTAGAGGATGTTCCTTGTCTTCCTGTCATATGGTGATAATTGCACCCACCTCTCTTAGGTGTAAGATGGTTGTCCAACCTGTCTATCTTCTGCCACCACCTCCTCACTCTAGGTGTAGAGGATGCCCCCTGGTCTATGGTGATGGTAGAAACTCACTCTCCCTATGGTGTAGAGGATGCCACTGTATGGTGATGGTAGAACCCTCTCTCTAGGTGAGAGGATGCCCCTGTCTATTGATGGTTAGAACCTCTCTCCTCTAGTGTGTAGAGGATGCCCCCTGTCTATGGTGATGGTAGAACTCCTCTCCTCTAGGTGTAGGGATTGCCCCTGTCTATGGTGATGGTAGAAACTCCTCTCCTCTCTCAGGAGTAGAAGGCTGCCCCTTGTCTGGACCCAGGCGAGGTATCAAAAGATCTTTGGAGAGATCCTGTTACTGTACGTTCAGGTATTTGCTTACCATTGTATGAGGTCTCCCCTCAGTCGTCTTTTTTGCTAAAAACTGAATAATCCCACATGTAATCGTCAGTGTGTTTAACCCCCCATTCCAACAATAATCCTGGTTTAGCTATCTTCTGACACCGTTCAGCTCTACTATATCCTTTTTACACACTGGTGCCCAAAACCTGTACCACCAATGGGGCAGATTTTTACTCCGGATTCGGGTCCGGCAGGGGGGATTCGGGAATTGTAATAAGGCAGTTCCTCCACCGATCACCCAGGTGGGGAGCTGCTGCGCCAAAAAGCATTGAACGGCGCCGGACTTCACCGAGGACCGGCTGAGTCCAGGTAGCGCGCCCTGAGCGACATTATTTTCCGTTTAAAATTGCAGCGGTTTGTCCGAATACGTAGGGTTTCGTTGTAAGCCGGCCCGTCCCCCTTTCCGTTTGCGCGATGCGGCGCGATGCGCCACCAAGTCTGATCGCGTTGCGCCCCATAAATCCCGGGGGCAATTAGGAAAATCTGCGCCAAATCGGAAATATTCGGGTAACAAGTCGGAGAAAAAGCGAAAGAAATCGGGCCTTGTAGTAAATGGACCCCCAATATTACCAAGTGATGGTCTGACCAGGGAATTTGTTGTATAAGGGACAAACTATGTGACCGTATAGGATAAAGCAGGGAATACTCATCAGCTCCAGGCACACCGACCTGCTAATGGGGAGATTGTTACTATGGTCTCCTTCCTTCTAAAATCAAACTTTATTCATTATGCTAATGAGCTACGAATGGATCTGGTTACTGTCCCAGAGCCAATTATGTTGACTGACAGCATTTGAGAGGCTGTTACACTGACCCCACGCTTTGTCCCCCAGCACGTACCTCCTCCATCGCCTGTTATTATCTGGAAAGTGACAGTTGAAAAGTTACAATTACCCTTCTGGCCTTAGAAGGAAGAAGCCACTGGATCAAATAAGTCTAAGAAGATCCACCGTCCCGATGCCCGGGATCTAGGAGTAAGGTCCCTGGTTTTTTATCAGAGGCATAAGATCCTTTAAGAGAAATAGTAGATGAAATATCTTTAACTTCAGGTGGGAACAAAGGTAGTCAGGGATCCGTGCCGGAATATGAGAAGCGATAAGATTGGTATCTTACAGGATGTTAGCCTCGCTCCAGTGTGTGTTGTTCTGTGAGGGTGACACATGCACACTCGGGCCGGTTTGAGTTCCTTTATTGTAGGGGGCAAGAGAGGATAGCACCATGAGCGATGGTCTGGACCGACATGAAGTGAAGGGGGGGACAGGGGCGTGATCATAGAACTAAAAAACCTGGAGATGTTGCTTCTGCCCACGTAGCTGACACTCTAATGTCATGTGCAGATGTCGTAGGTGTAGAGTGCCCTGCAGGGTGCGAGTGCTGGCACATACACAAGACGAGTGCGAGGATGACAAGGGGAGGAGGCTCAGGCGGAGGAGCCCCTTAGGCTGAAAGGAAGGAGGAGGAGGAGGGACCGGAGGAGGTGGGGAATGGACTTCGCCACACTAGCACTTTCAAATAAAGCAGCGAAATTCCATGAGGAATCCTGCTTCTCCCCACATCCACCCCGCTGCTGATGTCATTGTATTCTTACCTTATGATTCAACATCCACCCATGCTGTATGTCATGTGTACTTAGCCTCGGTCCAGCGTCCACCCCTCTGCGTCTCACCTCGACGGGAAGCTTCTACGAGTGTAATCTCCCTGTTTGACATGTGTCCATGGCTCTTATCCTCTCACTCGTCATGTACAACTTTTCTCCATCTTTAGTTTAAGCTCCACTCAACTATCCCCAGTCTGGTCAAAACCAATTCTACCCATGTCTAGTTTGTGTCAATCCTCTCCATGTGCCCACCCGCACCATCACACCCCTAAAGCTGTCTATCCCCCCTCATGTCCTCTCCGGCCTCCCGCTAACACCCTGTCACATACCAGTCACACCCACCTGGAGGTTGCCACGCCGGACTCGGAGGAAGGGAAATAAACAGGTGTGTGCGCCAGGGACCCGGGGAAAGGGACCTGGGGGGCAGGGCCGGGGCTTGTAATTGGGGTTAAACTTCTGATCAATGTGATCTTGTGTGATTTGTGATGGACGGGTAGTAGTAGTGTATGATGGGGGTTGTCATTGAGCGCAGGCTGTACAGGCAGCTGTCGGGGGCACACCATGTGTAATGTACCTGCTTGGGGCGGTAGTATGAATATGATACAGGGTGTGTAATGTTCATGTTGTTGGCTTATATGGCGGAGCACCGGCCCCTATACTGAGATGTTCCCGTCCACAGGGCCGGAACCCTATACACCAACACTTCTAACTAGTGACCCTCTCCCGCGCGCCCTCCATAGTCTAACTCACCAGTACACAATCATAACCCCCCGAGCTCCTGCTCTGGAGAACTCTATGACTTTCTGTCCCGCCCAATTTTCCAAAATTTTACTCCAATGAAATCAAAATTCACAATCCAAAATCATTAAACTATCTACAACCTGGCGCACCCATCACACTACCTGCACCCTCCTCCTCTCAGCACACCATTCACATAACTGCACCCTACTCCTATACACACCATCACACTACCTGCACCTCCTCCTTTACACACCATTAACACTACCGGCACCTCTACTCTACACACCCATCACACTACCTGCACCCCTCCTCTCTACACACATCCACTACCTGCCACCCCTCTCCTCTACCCACCTCACATAACTGCCACCCTCCTCCATATACACAAACCATCACAATACCTGCACCCTCCTCCTCTACACACCCATCAACTACCTGACCCTCCTCTCTCACACCCATCACACTACCTGCACCCTCATCTCTAAACACATCACACTCCCTGGAGGAGGTTCTACCATCACCATAGACAGGGGCATCCTCTACACCTAGCGGAGAGGAGGTTTTTCCATCACCATAGACAGGGGGCATCCTCTACACCTAGAGGAGAGGTGGTTCTACCATCACCATAGACAGGGGGCATCCTCCACACCTAGAGGAGAGGCGGTTCTACCATCACTATAGACAGGGGACATCCTCTACACCTAGAGGAGAGGTGGTTCTACCATCACCATAGATAGGGGGCATCATCTACACCTAGAGAAGAGGCGGCTCTACCATCACCATAGACAGGGGACATCCTCTACACCTAGAGGAGGGGGGGTTCTACCATCACCATAGACAGAGGACATCATCTACACCTAGAGGAGAGGAGGTTCTACCATCACCATAGACAGGGGGCATCCTCTAAACCTAGCGGAGAGGAGGTTCTACCATCACCATAGACAGGGGCATCCTCTACACCTAGAGGAGAGGAGGTTCTTCCATCACCATAGACAGGGGGCATCCTCTACACCTAGAGGAGAGGAGGTTCTACCATCACCATAGACGGGGACATCCTCTACACCTAGAGGAGAGGTGGTTCTACCATCACCATAGACAGGGGGCATCCTCTACACCTAGAGGAGAGGAGGTTCTACCATCACCATAGACAGGGGGCATCCTCTACACCTAGAGAAGAGGAGGTTCTACCATTACCATAGACAGGGGGCATCATCTACACCTAGAGGAGAGGAGGTTCTACCATCACCATAGACAGGGGGCATCCTCTACACCTAGAGGAGAGGAGGTTCTACTATCACCATAGACAGGGGGCATCCTCTACACCTAGAGGAGAGGAGGTTCTACCATCACCATAGACAGGGGGCATGCCCTACACCTAGAGGAGAGGAGGTTCTACCATCACCATAGACAGGGGGCACAGTAAGTGGTCACTAAGTCATCTTCTTCCTCTTCGATTGGTAAGGTAAATTGTGGTTTCCACCGAATCTCGGATAGTTATGAGAGAGAGGATCTGCCTTGTAGCGTCAAAGCGCCATTACAATAGAAGAGATCGTTGCCTAACCCCCTTCTCTACCTGAAGGGGTTAACCCAATCTCGTCTTGCGTATCTCCGACAGATCAAAGTCGTCTTCATTGTTCTACGATTGTGAATTTGCACACAAAGTGATACACCTGTGCCTCGATAATTAACAGCTCCCGCGCCCAGGATCTCGCTGTAATGAATCCTTTCTAGAATATCCGCCTGCAAAGAAACACTTGAGGGGAATTACAGACTAGAATATAAGTTGGACCTAATTGCCTTCAGAAGCTCGTGGTGTCTCTTGCCGCCATCCTCTCTGATGTATTCTGCTGAAACATTCTGATAATGAATAGGAAAATCAGAGAATTAACCAGGAAGAGTCATTCCATTCTGCCGAGGGAGACGACGGAACAAGACGCCTTCTATCTGTTCAGGAATCCACATCTCTTTAACATTCCAATCATATTATAAAGCTGTTTACTCCCAGGATGCATCTGGACTGCCCTGTGGGCGTTACCTAAGGGGCATCCTTCCCTTGTGTGATACTGAGATAGAGGTCTATGTAAATTCGCATGAAGATAGGTCACTAAAATAGTGTTCGAAAATGAACTTCTGCTCCATCAACGTTTCGTTGTGATGTAATGAGATCCGTTACTGGGGTCCCAGTTCTTATTTATTCGTCTTTGAACTCCAAGAAGAGTAACTTTTTGTAGTTTTCTGATGAAGATGCTGAATCAGGGATTGTTTTTGTATTTTTGAAGGATACAATTAAGTGATTAACTTATCTGCTCAATTGTCCATCAAAACTAATGTTTGTCAAAATGGTCAAAAGTGATAGCTGTAACAGTAGAGGCCCGGGAATTAATCAAACCACTCAATTCTCTCTCTGGCACCTGCTCTCCCCACTGTGTTCATGTTATGCAGTTGTGCCCAATCCTTCTTGATGACACTTCTTTGTTCCAACCCCGGCATGTCCGGTGACTACGCTCCTGTGTTCTGCTTTGTTCAGTTTCCATGACAACCTGAGCAAGTCCATGATTATGAGTTGTCTGCCCTGACCTCGGCTTGTTCCTGACCATTCTCTGCCTGGCCCACTTATGCTTTGCGTTGGTGTCTTTAACCCATGTGGGCCAACTGGCACCTATAACCAGGACTACTCTTAGAGGTAGCAACCAGGTGATCTCAATCCATCTACAGGGGTTGAAGGGTGAAAAATAACACTTAGTGCATCTTGTATAAAAGGTTCTTGGTGCCCAAGTGTTAAGATTAGGGCAGCACAGTGGCTTAGTGGTTAGCACTACAGCCTTGCAGTGCTGAGGACCTGGGTTCAAGTCCCAGGGTCAACATCTGCAAAGAGTTTGTGTGTTCTCTCCGTGTTTGCATGGGTTTCCTCCCGGTTTCCTTCCACACTCCAAAACATACTGGTAGGTTGATTAGATGGAAACAGAAACTGATTTGGGAAGCTTTGTGCAGCGCTGCGTAATCTGTGTGCGCTATATAAATAAACAATTATTATTATTATTATCTTGCTGTGTTAAAGGGAAGCTGTCACTGGGTTTTACCCCATTAAACTACTAGTCCCCTCAGGGGGGGTATAAAATGTCCTTTCTAGAATTCCCTCTTTTTTTGTGAAATATCATCAAGTTTCATCATGTTTAGTGGTTGCAGGGGTAGAGTAACTTCATAAACCTGGATCTTTGGTTATAACTTTGATTCTATAGTACCTAGAAACATGCTCTTGTGTTATATTGAAGACTAGACTCTCATCTTTTAGATCCCATCAAGTGTAGCTACAGAACTGAACATATGGGCTTTAAAAAATAGTCAGGAATTGGATCTCTATCTGCAGCTCGCATTTCCAACTATTGGGCAAATTTACTTAACCGATCCCTCGGAGTTCCTGAAAGTGCATTGTCAGACTACAATGCACTCTGCCGCGATTCACTAAGATCGCGTGCCCGTTTTCGCATGAGAGACGGCGCCGCTGCGCCAAAATCCGATTGCGTGCAACACAATCCCCTTCTAAATACTTGTCCCAGCCGTGCAAATCCCGAAAATGTCGGGAAGTCCGACAGAAATGCGATCCGCGGACCCTATGGGGCAGATTTACTTACCCGGTCCATTCGCGATCCAGCGGCGCGTTCTGTGTGGAGGATTCGGGTCTTCCGGCGATTCACTAAGGTAGTTCCTCCGACGTCCACCAGGTGTCGCTGCTGCGCCAAAGTCCGCCGGAGTGCACGATCCATTGCCGGGTGCAATGCGGCGGTTTCTCTGAATCCATCGGGTTTTCGTACGGCCACGCCCCCCCCGATTTCCAACACGCGCGCGCTGGTGCCGAGGCGCCACAATCCGATCATGTGCGCCAAAATCCCGGGGCAATACAGGGTAAATCGGCGCAAAACGGAAAAATTCAGTTAACCCGTCGCAAAAAACGCGAATCGGGCCCTTAGTAAATGACCCCCATTGTCTTTAACTGTCTGTATCTCTGGTTCTGTAGTGCACAAAGCCAAAAGCCTGATGTGATCTAAAAAATGAGATTCTTATCCTTATCCATGTTTCTAGGTGCTGTGAGAAGAGTCATATTTGCCTGACTTTGGTGGAGAGTTCACATAAAAGTAAAAACCTGGTGACAGGTTCTTCTTAACACTTCTTCCCCTGATGAAGTCACATTTAGTGACGTAACGCGTGGGGTGATTACCTGGGCCCCCTGGCTGTACTTGGTGTATCTTACCCTCCTGTTACACCCTGCCTGTGCTTGGACCTACTGACCTTGTGACATAGGCTTCTGACAGGTTATATAGTGAGGGTTGCTTCACTTGTTTATTATACTCCTGTATTGCATGTTAACTTTTTTGTTTACACAATTTGTTTACATAAACACCATGTACATTTCTAACAGCCAGAGGGGGTTTGTGAGGTTGACTATATTGTACTCACCTCACCGAGTCGTGTACAGTGTGCTTCATTGCACCTTTTAAGTGTTTTTATGTTTTTGAGGTCTTGTGTTGTTATATTTGTTCTAAAAAAGATTGCTATCATTATTGACAATAGCTGGGCTGGTATGACACTCTCTTTCTTTTTCGCTATATGTATTATTATAGTGTCTATGGCCTAAATATAACATCACTTGTGGTGCAGGACTCCACTTTTTTGTATAGGTTCTTCTTAACATTACACAGTTGTGCCAGATCTGCTACAGCTGATTATTTCAATCTGGGACTATAGTAAAGCATTCAGAAAGCTTCACCAGAAGTCAGAGGGGTCTGTCTGTAACTATGGGTTGTCTGTAAGTCGGGTGTCCTTAAGTAGGGGACCGCCTGTACACAGTTGTGCCAGATCTGCTACTCTTCTGTGTACCGACCCCGGCATGTCCGGTGACTCCGCTCTTGTGTCCTGATTTAACTTTTCTGTTTCCGTAACAACCTGGTCTATAATTGTCAGCTGACTGCCCTAACCTCGGCTTGTTCCTGACCATTCTCTGCCTGGCGCCCTCTCCAATGTGGGTTCAGCTGGCTCCTATAACCGGGACTACTGTGTGAGATAGCAGATTGGTGATCTCAATTACTGTCCGGTGGTTAATTTGAGAGAGGTCTACAGCCAATCCAGTTTGGTGTCACGATGGTTCCAGAACTTACCGTTGATTACATTGAGATGACAACGTTTAGATGGCCACCAATTCGGTTAAATTTGGTAGGTTTGGCAGTAGAATTAGGACAGGACAGGATTTCGGAGCATTTCATTAAGCAATTAGCTTATTTGGATTAGATTTCTCATGAAAAGAGCGCCACATATTTATCCATGGACTGCAGCCGGTACTGCAGCTCAGGTCCATTAAAGTGAATTGCACTTTGCACTGAGCTTCAACATTGCACACAACCTATAGACCGCGGTGGTGCAAGAAAGCAGCCATGTTTTTCTAATCTTCTAACTGGAAAAACCCTTTCAACAACGCCATCGGGGATTTGCGGAGATCCTCCAAATCATCTCCAAAGGTCACAATACAGTGCGAGCTATTATCACAGCCATAAAGCGGCGCACACAAGGCCCATATCTACCGACTTCTGTGTCTGACATTTATAGAACAGCAGCAAGGTAAGTGATTACAGGGAAGCCGCGCAGTCTCCTATAAAAGGAAGTGATCGCACCGCCCGGCGCCGATGCCGCTTTATTTATTTAATTTTTGGTTTCAGATAACGGGTAAAGGCAGAGATGTAAAAGAACGATGAGAATCCATTACATTCCTGCTGCAGAATCCATCAGAATATCAATGGCGTCCTGCAGGTTTCCTCCCCATGGGTGACAGTCAGCGCGGGAGGCAATGTCACCAGTAATTTCCCCCGCCGGAGCCGCTCAGGCAAATCCCTCACAATCACACAACGATTTGCTGATAAGAGAGCGGCGATAGAGCAGCAGGTAGACGCAGAGTCGTGTTTCTCTGCCGCAGCTCTGCTGATCAGCCATATGCTACATACACTATGTAATCAGGACAGGGATATGATCAGAGAAGCCCCCCCTCCGAAGGTGATCCCACAATCACAATTACTGGAGCTCTTTCCTAAGTGAGAGGAAATCATAATTCTGAAAACACTCATTTTACACATTTGGGACAAATATAATCCCGGATCTGCAGTAAAGACTGACACTATGGGGGTCATTTACTAAGGGCCCCATTCGCGTTTTCCCGACGTGTTACCTGAATATTTCCGATTTGCGCCGATTGTACCTGAATTGCGCCGGGTTTTTTGCGCAGGCGATCGGATTGTGGCGCATCGGCGCCGGCATGTGCGCGACGGAAATCAGGGGGCGTGGCCGAACGAAAACCCGACGGATTCGGAAAAACCGCCGCATTTAAAAAAAAATTTGTGTCGCAAAAATTTCACTCACCTTCATCCTGGATAGGCCGGTGTATTTTGAGGCATTCCAGAGGACTTCAGCACAGCAGCGCCACCTGGTGGACGGCGGAGGAACTGCTTTGATGTATCCCGGCCGGACCCGAATCCAGCGCAGAGAACGTGCCGCTGGATCGCGAACGGACCGGGTAAGTAAATCTGCCCCATTGGCTGAGTATAAATCATGAGCAATATTTGACATAGCACTAGCAGCCAGGTTCATTGCCAGGGGGGGGCACTGAGCCAAAGATATGTTTTCCCCCCACACCCCAAAAATATATTTTGTAAACAGAATTTAAAACATGTATAAGGCAGTTTAGATACAGCAGCTCAGATATAAAGTGGACACTTGTATAATGGAAGCTTGGATACAGAAGCACAGCTCTATGTAAGGTGTATGACTATATAATGGCAGCTTAGATACAGAGGCACAGCTCTATGTAATGTCTTATGTTGTTTGTATATTTAGCCCGTGATCTGTAAAGCGCTGCAGAATTTGATGGCGCTATATAAATAAAGATTTATTATGTAAGGTGTAAGAATATATAAAGTGAGCTTAGATACAGCAGCTCAGCTCTACATATGAAAGATAACTCTATGACACATGATGTAAAGTTACGGGCTGAACCCTTTTCAAACATATTGGGGCAGATTTACTTACCCGGCCCATTCGCGATCCAGCGGCGCGTTCTCTGCTCTGGATTCGGGTCCGGCCGGGATTCATGAAGGTAGTTCCTCCGCCGTCCACCAGGTGGCGCTGCTGCGCTGAAAATCATCTCCACGCGCCGGAATGCACCACCTCGGACCAGGTGAAGGTAAGCGGTCACCAAGCGACACTTTTTCGGGTTTTAAATGCGGCGGTTTTTCCGAATACGTCGGGTTTTCGTTCGGCCACGCCCCCCGATTTCCGTCGCGCGCATGCCGGCGCCGATGCGCCACAATCCGATCGCGTGCGACACAATCCCGGGGCAATTCAGGTACAATCGGCGCAAATCGGAAATATTCGGGTAACACGTCGGGAAAACGCGATTCGGGCCCTTAGTAAATGACCCCCATTGGGTTATTGCTGCATTATGCAGCAAACACCCACACGTGACACCCTTGATCGATGCTGGTGCTGATTGCAGGTGTTAACCACTTTAAATGCCACTGGTGGCATTTAAATGTTGCCATCTTGACTAGGATAGTTGCCCCCACCCATTGAGGTCATTGGGGTATGGCGATCCGTTCCAAAGACAGCCTAGAACGTCTGTGAGATTCCAGGGCCTGTCAATGCATATGATCTGTAACAGTCTACTAGAGGCACACTGTAGCAGATCAATGGCAAAATCCTCCCTATACTGTAATACAGTAGTTTTAGCAATTAGTAATAGCAGGATCAATCAGAACCCCTGGGGTTTGAGTACCCTAGGGGGTCAAAACATACAAAGTTTTTTTTAAAAGTTTATAAAAATATTATCCAAATCTAAAAGCTCAAATCACCCCCCTTTCCCAAGAACTAATATTACAATAAATAAACAAAAAAAGCATTGCCTTGTCCCCAAATGCCTGATCTATCAAAATATACAACTGATTATTCCTGGTGGTAAACACCGGAACAGAAAATAGTGCCTGAAATGTTGGAATCAACACTATTTTGCCATTTAACAATATATAGAAATATTAATAAAAAGTCATCAAAACCTCATTCAGTCCCCAAAATGGTATCAATAGGCAAGATCATCCTGCAAACATATATTATATATTTGTCACTGCTGTACACCGTGATATGGGATGACGCTAAAGTTATATCTTCTTCTAAAAGTAGTGAGAATGGAGTCAAAGGAGAATACTGTAACCATTTAGAGCTGCATATTTCTCTGTAGCCTTGGTTACTTTCGATATACTGACCTACTGCTACTTCTGCCATGAAAAGTTCGGTGATCTCCTAAGGAGAGGTAAAGGAAGATGTGTCTTGCAGCTTGTGTTGTGAACATCAGCACAGTGTAGAGTAAGGGTTAAGGTTTGATGACGCCTTAAATGCGAGATGTCAGAGGTCTTTGGAGGGATATGGGCCTAGTAGGCCTCCGACCTCTTCTGTCCTGCACTGTAGGTGTTTATGTATTTGTTTTTGTCAGTTTACATAGTCATGTATACATTGTATATCTTTTTTTACATGTGATATATATGTCTGTTTACATTACTATGTATTTATAACCCCAAACACACTGCTTTTAGTCTATAATACTATACAAGTTGCCCCTTTTATTTTATTTATGTGTATTTACAGACACTGCCTCCGCCTGCTGTGCTCAGGACCACTTTCCCCGAGTCTCCGAGTGCAAGTGACTGAACAATATTCAGCCATTTCCTTGATTACTGACATTTGTTGCAGATTTCCTAACGCTTGTACCCAGGTCCCCGCTGCGTCTTTTGCTCGGGAAAGTGACAATTACTTGCACTCTGCACCGCGCCACATAAATGGAAACCACTGTACGGGTTACAGGAACACGAAGAAAAGAGCGGAGGATGGGAGAAGAGTGGGAGGACAAATTCTGCAACTTTCCAATAGATGTTGGGTTTCAATATTTTAACAAAGTGCAGTAGCTCTGCTTGCTGTCAAGGAATAGTTTACTGTATATTCAGGGCTATTCTATTACTGACCGTATCTGAAGGTTTGAGACAACTTCTAGCATGCCCACGTTTCATTAGTGAGGGGAGGCTGCTGATCATTTAATTAAGAAGGGGAGGCAGTTGCACATTTCGACTGTATCTACATGTGGCATTTGCATCACATTTTGAAATACAACAGACGAGGAGAGGAGATTTGACTAATTACATTGTCGTTAACACTAGCATTTACAAAACGACTATGTTGACAGTGGTTTAACACAGTGTTAACATATGTGTTAATATTCTGTTGACATTGCATTTTGTAAATGCAAATGTTAACATCAATGTAATTAGGCAAATCTCTTCTCAGCTGTTGTATTGCATTTCAAAATGTAAACGCCATGTGTGGATGTAGCCTGATGAGGGGAAGCTGCTGGACATTTCATCAATGGGGGAGGCTGCTGGACATTTCATCAATGGGGAAGGCTGCTAGGCATTTAATTAGTGAGGATGCTTGCTGGGTATTTCTTTATTTAGTGGAGGCTGCTGGACATTTCATTAGTGAGGGGAGGCTACTGGATAGTAAATGGGGACCAAATGTTAAGAAAGAAAGAACTTCAGTGGATCCACAGACTTAATAGCCTTAGACCCAATGGGCTAAACGTGGACTGTAACGTGGACTGTAAAGTTACGGCTATAGTCTAGGTCTGGGCAGAAGCCATTGGGTTAGCTACAAGGTTCCTGTTATTTATGGGTGAATACATAGAGCAATGCATGGAATATTGAATTATGGGTAATATAAAATAAATTTTGACTCAAGACTATTTCTGCTTTTTTTTGCAGAGAGGACGATGTTATTACGTCACTGATGTATTCTTTGAAGACTCGCCTTACGAGATCTGATATGTTATCGTTATTTTTAATATGGACCGTTCCAGTGTAAGATTGATTGAATTATTTTTGGTTTTTTATTACGCCTGTGTTGATGACTGTTTGGGCTTATTATTTTGGGGATCCTTGTGTATGTGCCTCAGTTAAGGGCAGATTAGTGGTAACTGTGGTGTTTGGATATGTGTACATGAGTAGGTTATACACCTATGGTGTTACCATGTCCTTCTCCTTAACTTATGGGGCGAATATAACAGGATATTTCAGGATATAATATAACTTAGATCCCTGATATGTATTTATCAGTAGCCCTTAGAGATTGGTCACCCGCAGTTGGATTGGATTTTGGGGCACGCCAGGAGTAAAGATGGCAGATAGCGGTGTTTGACCATCCAAAATGAATGGATTTTACAAATACAAAACATTACTGTGATGCACATTCCCGCAGTTCCGATCATATGTCCGTAGATCTCGTTATACATAGGGATCAGCTTGACACACTGGGATGCGTCCGTGAGTCACAAGGTCTTAGCCTTTACACCATGTAAATATCATTCACTTTTGGTAATAAGTATATTGATGCATGAATGTTTGTGTACGTTTGGTAATTGCGATGATGTCACAGAATTTGCATATTGATGTCACTAATTGATCACACAATTTCCTCAGGGATCAATAAAGCTTTATTGTATTGTATTGTGATTCTGGACACATACCTCACTATGTGCACTATGCCGTTTGCTTGAGAAAGACTCCAGACACAATAGAGATACACAATTGTGTTTGGATTGAATCTCGGAGTGCTGCCATTTTTTATTCTACTATTCCTTGGATGGTCTGAGTCCTAGTCCTGGGAACCTGAGTAAATATTTTTTGTTTTTGTGTATTTTTAAATAAAATATTTTTTCATTAAAAGTTTTCACAGTTTTTGGGGATAAAACAGAAAAAAATATATAAAAATACAAAATATTTTTTATTAAAAGTTTTTGTTTGAGGTTAAAACAGAAAACACATACAATACAATACAATAACCCCACTCTTTAGGTTTGTCTTTAAAGGACATTTGCCACCAGGATGAAGGGTTGTAAACCAAGCACACTGACATACTGGTGTGTGCCCATTCTGGCAGGATCTGATTTTCTTTTATCTTAATATTTCCTTGTTTTTTTGCGAAGAAAAGTTTGAAATATTATGCAAAGAAGCCCCAGGGGTTCTGGGCTTTATTAACAGCTTTGCAACCTGGAACCCCTCAGGCTCATTTGCATTAATTTTAAAGCCTTTTTTTGTAAAAACAAAGGCATAGAAAACTAAAAGAAGAACAGATCCTGTCAGTTATACACTAACTAAAGGCAACTAAAGATATTGGCCCACATATATCAAAAGTGGTGCAAACTGTACTATGTGTAGTTTGTCTGTGTAGTGTGCAGGGGCGCCAGATTCATGAAAACTGGTGCACGGTCTTCATTAATCTGCCGCCCCCTGCACTGCTTGGGAAGTGTGCACCATTTATTTTTGTGCACCTCTAACATAGAGCGTGCAACACAATTCTATTAAGTCGCTGTATTGAATGTGGATCGCTGTCCGATTTTGCACCAGAATGCCACTGTAGGTGCAGAATTCTGTGTCGCGGCGGACACAGAGCAGCCACAATACAACACTGGTGCAGACACTTTATAAATACATGTACAAGCAGCTTACATGTTCTTTTCTGTGCAAAGTCAGACAGAAAACTGGTGCAAATGTGGCCACAGTAGGAAAAGTGAGCTATGGTGGCTCAGTGGTTAGCACTACGGCCTTGCAGCGCTGGGATCCTGGGTTCAAGTCCCATCCAGGTCAAAATCTGCGAAGAGTTTGTATGTTCTCTCCGTGTTTGTGTGGGTTTCCTCCAGGTCCTCTCACACTCCAAAACATACTGGTATGTGATTAGATTGTGAGCCCCATTGGGGACAGGGACTGATCTGGCAAACTCTGTGCAGCACTGCATAATCTGTGTGCACTATATAACTAAAGGAATTATTGTTTGATTGGGTAAAATCTGGTGCCTGTTTAAAGCTGAGATCATTGGGGTGTAACATCTCCTTTTTCTTCATAGATTGTAAGCTCTTGTGAGCAGGGGTCTTACTCCCCCTGTAGCCTAGTCTCTGGAAAATATGACTCTTCTCTGTAGGTAAAATATAAAAGAGGAAATTCTGGAAAGGCCATTTCATGCAAGAGCTGCCGGGACTGGTAGTTTAATGGGGAAAATCTGGTGACAAGTTCCTTTCGAAATGAGGTTGTGCAGCAGCTCTGTCTATATTACAAGGGACAGTGAAATTTGCAGCCGGTAGGTAAGTGATTTGGTAAGTGAATGTTATGTACCACATAGTCCTGGATTGTCATGTAGGTTTCTGGGCACCATCCATCAGTCTGGTGAGTGACACGAGGCAGGATTACCCAGCAGTTAACAATTCCCCAGCAGACAATGTGAGATGTAGGAGGTTAAAAGCCCGGCGACCCGAGAAGATGTATAGATCTGATGCCATCTATTGTCCGACTGCAGGAAGACGCATCCGCTCACCTCTGGGGGGGGAGATTGACAGGAAAATTCTCCGCTTTATTATTTTTCCAAGGTTGACACCTGCGTCACTCGGAGGCGGCTCATTAATCTGAGAAGTGACATTGGACATGGCAGGCAACCGGGGGCTCGCGAGCCACAAGGGGGTCTTTAGGGCGATGAGGATGTAGGCAGGGAATAAGGAAGCATCCGCAATTATATCATAGGCTTGGGAATGCTGCTAATGTATAGAACGCGGGGGTATAGATACATTGTAGCACACCACGTCTTAGATGGAAGCGTCTTCTAGGCTCTTGGCAGAGGATTTGCTGCTATCCTCCGCTCTCCGCCAGAGGACATATTAAATTGTTGGAGTTTAGGATCACGCCGAGCCATTTCACAGGAGGCTTTAACCGTTTTAGAGAAAGCATTGATGTAACGCGGACAGAAGGAGCGGCTGCGTGCGGCGGCGGTGGGGGACCGTAAGGAAGGAATTAAGTGAAGAGATGGCGAGTGTTTAACCCCAGCGCCTTCTTGTTTCTATATCCGTAATTATTTGATCTAATATACATGTAGCAGAGTCGGCTTTGTCATGTCGATGCAGTGTGTAACCCTCGAGAGACCTGACACCGACTAACCTGCAGAAAACGGATTCATATCTATAGCTCTTATCAGTTCACATAAGAAGCAGCAGCTGCATCGACTTATCGATTGTGGAGGACATCAAAGGCCGTCTAAACGTCGTGTCTCGTCCTCTAAAGATCACAGAAATAGCGGAAGATGCGATAAGAGACCCCCTCCCCGCTTGTTTACTGCTCTCACATGTCCCACCCCATATAGAAAGACAGTAAGGAGGTGGGTAGAACTACAAATCCCAGCAGTATATTCCAGATCCCAATCTGACAACATCTGACAAAGTGAATCCAATCACGAGACCCACTTAAGCCCCTTCCTCTAAAGTAAAGGAGTCAAGAGCCTCTTGTAAACATTAAGTGCAATTACCGGTGATCACATAAACTCTTCTTCAGGGGCCGAGCCAGAGACCGTGACGACAAATTAGGCAGGGCATTGATGAGAACCATGTACTGGGTTATACTAGCATCAGAACCATGTACTTGGTTATGCTAGCATCAGAACCATGTACTTGGTTATACTGGCATCAGAACCATGTACTTGGTTATACTAGCATCAGCTCCATGTACTGGGTTATGCTAGCATCAGAACCATGGACAGGGTTATAATAGCATCAGCACCATGGACAGGGTTATACTAGCATCAGCACCACGGCCAGGGTTATACTAGCATCAGAACCGTGTACTGGGTTATACTAGCATCAGCTCCACGGACAGGGTTATAATAGCATCAGCACCATGGACAGGGTTATACTAGCATCAGAACCATGTACTGGGTTATGCTAGCATCAGAACCATGTACTGGGTCATACTAGCATCAGCACCATGTACTGGGTTATACTAGCATCAGCACCATGTACTGGGTTATACTAGCATCAGCACCATGTACTGGGTTATACTAGCATCAGAACCATGTACTTGGTTATGCTAGCATCAGAACCATGTACTGGGTTATACTAGCATCAGAACCATGTACTTGGTTATGCTAGCATCAGAACCATGTACTTGGTTATACTGGCATCAGAACCATGTACTGGGTTATACTAGCATCAGCACCATGTACTGGGCTATACCAGTACCATGGACCGGGTTATGCTAGCATCAGAACCATAAAACGGGTTATAATAGCTTCAGAACCATGGACAGCTATAAATGCCAGTTATAATATATTTTAGCCCCATTATATTTGAAGCATCGCCTATAGGTGCTTTAGACAAAGAAAGTTCTACTACCATCTGTCATGGAAGGGTTATAATAGTTTAATAGACATTTATAAGAGGTTCAGCACCACGGTTATAATAACATCTGTAACACATGAGTTTCAGCACCATACACAGGGTTTCTAACAGCTTTATGGACATTATAACCAACTTCAGCACAAACATATATTATTACATATATCACAGCTTGGGGTCAGCACAGGACAGGGTTATTACAGCTCCAGAACCAGCTATTGTCGGACCCATGTTAGGGGGTTATAATAGCTTCGTAGACACATATTTTGGCTTTAGCCCCTCTGACAATGTTATAATAGTTTAAGCATTAGGGGAGTCAAAATGTAATCAGCACCAACAACCAAGTTATTGGGTATAATATGATCAGCCACCCACCAGGGTTATTACAGCATCCGCACCATGGACAGGGGTATAATATGACTATCCCCACACCAGGGTTATTACAGCTTCAGCACCATGTACAGGGGTATAATATGACTATCCCCACACCAGGGTTATTACATCTTCAGCACCATGTACAGGGGTATAATCTGACTATCCCCACACCAGGGTTATTACAGCTTCAGCACCATGTACAGGGTATAATATGACTATCCCCACACCAGGGTTATTACAGCTTCAGCACCATGTACAGGGGTATAATATGACTATCCCCACACCAGGGTTATTACAGCTTCAGCACCATGTACAGGGGTATAATATGACTATCCCCACACCAGGGTTATTACAGTTCAGCACCAGGACAGGGTATAATATGATCAGCCCACACCAGGGTTATATACATCTTCAGCACCATGTACAGGAGTATATATGACTATCCCCAACCAGGGTTATTAAGCTCTCGACCATGTACAGGGGTATAATATGACTATCCCCACACCAGGGTTATTACAGCTTCAGCACCATGTACAGGGGTATAATATGACTATCCCCACACCATGGTTATTACATCTTCAGCACCATGTACAGGGGTATAATATGACTATCCCCACACCAGGGTTATTACATCTTCAGCACCATGTACAGGGGTATAACCCCTTCAGCACCATGGACAGGGGTATAATATGACTATCCCCACACCAGGGTTATTACAGCTTCAGCACCACGGACAGGGGTATAATATGATCAGCCCCACACCAGGGTTATTACAGCTTCAGCACCATGTACAGGAGTATAATATGACTATCCCCACACCAGGGTTATTACATCTTCAGCACCACGGACAGGGGTATAATATGACTATCCCCACACCAGGGTTATTACAGCTTCAGCACCATGCACCATGTACAGGGGTATAATATGATCAGCCACCCACCAGGGTTATTACAGCTTCAGCACCACGGACAGCGATAAAATAGCATCAGCACCACTATAATTCATGGACACTTATAATAGTTTCAGCACCACAGACAGAGATAACACAGACGCTTCTATTAGCTCCGGCACCGGAAATATTAACATTTGCTTCTGAACCAGCATTAGGAGAGTTACAAATAATATAATATATTATAATATAAATCAGCAGCGGAGATATATATATATACACACACCGGCTCCAGCACCAGCTTCTGCACATCCCTACAGGGGCAGGAACACCTTGGCTGCCATACAAAACTCTGCCTGGTATTAACCCCTTCCTCCCCACAAGGGCCTCCCACCCCTCCCTTGGTCCCTAGCCGCCACTTAATGAGCGCAGACCTGAATGTAGACAATGCCCAATTATACAGACAATAGGCTCCCGGCAGCCTGACTACTCACCCGGATTCTCTGACACTTGTAGGAGGAGGGGGGGGGGGGGGGGCGGCGTCAAGACTCGGCAAAAAGAAAAAAAAACGCAGAGAGGGGGAGAAAAAAAAACCCAAGTGCGGAGACAACGTCTTGTTTTCTTCTGAGGAGGAAAGGTTGGAGCTTTGCGAGGAAGCAACAAGTATATAGGACTATAGCGGAGGCTGCGGGGATGGCATATAGCACTGAGTTGTGAGTCTTTAAAGGAGATCTCCGGATCCGAATCCTCCGCTCGTGGAGTCTCTGAAGTGTAGTGCAAAGAGATGCCTCAGCAACATGTGTGTGAGGACGGGGAGAGGGGAGGCCGGACGAGAGGGTGCGATGCTGGGAGCCCAATGATTCCTGCACTCAATGCCATAGCGGGTGCTGGGTGACCATCATTACACAGAGACACTATAGTCAGATAGGTAACCATAGAAACTCCTAGTACACAGACTGCTCCGCTCCCTCCCATATATATACCCCCCCCCCTTACCCTGCATAGGGAAAGCCAATTAGACATACTGTGACATCTGACAGTCAGCAGTAAGTCATAACAAATAATTAAGTTACACACCGCGCCGGAGACAGTCAGCAATGGGATTAACTCGAACATTCCCCCGGTATTGTAGCGGGGAGGGTGATAGGATATTTCACATAGAGGAGGGGGGGTAGCATGCGTGTCCCTATGATAGATCTGTGTGTCCCCAGCCAATGAGAGCTGCAGGTGTGTGATATATACAGCCTGCCCAGAGACAGAGGGATATATACTCCTGATCACACAGGTAACATATACTACAAGTCCCAGAATGCTACAAAGATACAAACTACAAGTCCCAGAATGCTACAAAGATACAAAGTATCAGGACCTCCTAGGATGCAACATATACAGGCAGCACCCCAGGTTACGTACAAGACAGGTTCCAGAGGTTTCTTCTTAAGTTGAATTATTATGTAAGTCGAAACTGTATATTTTATCATTGTAGATGCAGATAAAAAAATGTTTTTGGCCCCACTGACAATTGGAGTTTAATTTTTTTTGCTGTAATGGGACCAAGGATTATCAATAAAGCTTCATTACAGACACCTTACAGCTGATTATTGCAGTCTGGGACTATACTAACATCCAGAGAGGGCACCAGAGGTCAGAGGGGGCCGTCTGTAACTATGAGTCGTCTGTAAGTCATATCAATAACCAATCCTTAAAGGGACACTGTTACTAGATTTGATCTCATTAGACTTCCAGCCCCTTCCCCCAGGTAAGGTATAAAATGTCCTTTATAGAACTCCCTGCTTTATGTGAAATCTGTATAAAAATCTCCAAAATTGTGTGATAGTTAGTAGAGAAGAGTGATATTTGCCTGAGATGCGTCAAGTTTAGGGGCTGCAGAAGGAGAGTCACTTCAGACGCCTCTAGCTTTTGTTCTATCGCACCTAGAAACATGGTGCTGGTGTCATATTAAAGATGGGAATCATCTTTCCAGATGATGTTTTGCAAGCTAAAGAACTGTTTATACAGGCAGAAGAAAAATGGTGGGAAATGGATGCTAATCTACAGCTCACATTTGCAACCATGACATTTACTGAACCACAAGCCTGCTGTGATTTGAAAGAGGAGATTCTTATCTTTTATATGACACCAGCAGCGCTAGGTGCTATGGAACAGAAGATAGGAGTATCTGAAGTGATTAGAAATAAGAATCTCATCTTTCCAATAACATCAGGCTTGTGTTTCAGTAAAAGTAATAGTTGGAAATGTGAGCTGCAGATAAACATCCATTGCCCGCTGTATCTCCAGATCTTGTAGCTCACAGACAATCAAGCAGAAAAATGAGATTCTTATCTTTAATATGACACACATAGCAGGATTTTAGGTACTATAGAACTGAAGACATGGTCGCCTGAAGTGACTCCCACTTCAGCCTCTAAACTTGACTCATCTCAGGTAAAATATGACTCTTCTTTTCTCATTGTCACATGAATTTGGAGATTTTTTTTTTACAGGTAAATGGGGAAATTTCATATTCTAGAAATGTTTCATACTGTACCCAAGGGGGTTGGGAGATTAATGGGTAAAATCTGGGGACAGGTTTCCTTTGATAAAATATCGATAATACAAATACAGGTTAATAATTTAGAAAAAAAAAAAAAGACTATCCTAAACACTTTAAGCTGTGATCATCCTGAACCCCCTGGTTCATGAACACAATGCAGTATCATCGTGTTACTGGAGAATATAATGCACAAGGGTCTGGTGTAAATGTAAAGATAGCTATAGACAGTGCAGGGGTTGTGTTAGCTGACTGTCAGGGTGTATGGAAAGCCGAGTGGATCCTGTAGATGTAAAATCTGCATTACAGCTCCTTAGCCTATAACTCTACAACCTCTTTCTAGGTCACGAGGTCACCTAAAAGTTCAGCTTCTATCTAGCTCCGATATTGTCTCAGCGCCTCAATATTCCGCTCCTAAACAGATAAGACGACTAAATGGTTAAACTGAAATGACAAAAAATGAAGCAGGATTATCCTGGAGATCAGATAACACAATGCAGATTGCTTCTTCTTTCATTTCCGATACTGGCTGGGACTGCGGAGGTCACCGCCGCCTGACCCCACACGCAGCCGCCGGCCGCTTCATTGTCTTCTGATAACTGTAATTAACCAGAACTAATGGCTCCAAAACTGACTGTATCCAGCCACGAAGACTGACGAACCAGACAATATTATATTCAGTCCAGGGTGTGTGAAGAGTACATCTCTGGGGTATAATAAAAATGCAGGCTATTAATGTCAGAATAGTGAGTGCAGCTCAGTAGAAGTATAATACAGTGTGAATGAGGCTGGACCAGCAGGTGAGTTGTTGTAAATATTTTGTGTATATTGTACATAATGGGGGTCATTTACTAAGGGCCCGAATCGCGTTTCTCCGTCGGGTTACCCGAATTTTACAGTTTTGCGTCGAATTTCCCTGAATTGTCCCGTGCGATCGTATTGTGGCACATCGGCGCCGGCATGCAGGCAATGGAAATGGGGGCGTGGCCGTTAGTAAAACCGCCGTATTTTTTTTTAAAAAGTGTCGCTTGACACACACTTACCTGCACCCATGATAGCTTGGTGAACTTCAGTGAACTCCAACGGACTTCAGCGCAGCAGCGACACCTAGTGGACATTGGCCGCACTACCTTAATGAATCGCCGCAAGACCCGAATCGTCCACAGAGAACGCGCCGCTGGATCGCAAATGGACTGGGTAAGTAAATCTGCCCCAATGTTTGTTTTATGTTTTTGTTATGTTTTATATTATATATTTTAAATGAGGGTCACCCCTGAGGAAGCCAGTCGGTTGGCGATACGTGTGGGGCTTTGTGCCCCAGCTTCCCCTCACCTCTCCTTGGTTTGGATCCTTTACATGACAGGTAGATACCCTCATTGACCTATGAGCATTTTTTCATATTATTTACTTTCAAAATAGCGATTTGGCTCTATTATCAATTGAGTACTCCATACCTACATACAGTTGTTTGTTTGGGTTTTGCTATCTTGGTTTTATGTATTGCCATCATTTTTTTCAGTTTATACTGTTATGATATACACGTAGTTAGGAGAGGTCGCTGAGAGTAGGGGGAGCTGGTGGCTGCCAGGAGGACCAGCATCACCATATGCTAGGTCTTCCTGCTGCATTGTGTTTGTGTGTTTTTCACACTTTTTAATTGTTTTTATATGTGTTTTTGTGTTGTGGTGTACCACGGTACAAATAAATTTGTTTATATTTTGAATTTGGGTCTTATAGCATACTTCTTTCTTCTTTTTAATATATTATTGGTTTGTTTGTGTATGACTTTTGACCCTGACCATATACATTTAATGTGAGTGCTAGTCCCGCCCCTTTTGTTTCTCGGATGTATGTACACAGTGACTGCACCAGCAGCAGAATAGTGAGTGCTGCTCTGGGGTATAATACAGGATGTAACTCTAATCCCATCCTGTGTGATACTCTCTACTTACCTGGGTATCTAATCATTTCCTGTGTGATACTCTCTACTGACCTGGGTATCTAATCCTTTCCTGTGTGATACTTTCTACTGACCTGGGTATCTAATCCTATCCTGTGTGATACTCTCTACTGACCTGTGTATCTAATCCTTTCCTGTGTGATACTCTCTACTGACCTGTGTATCTAATCCTTTCCTGTGTGATAGTCTCTACTGACCTGGGTATCTAATCCCATCCTGTGTGATACTCTCTACTTACCTGGGTATCTAATCCTTTCCTGTGTGATACTCTCTAGACTGTCACCTTCCTGGTGATACTTCTCTACGACGTACTTTCCTGTGTGATAATCTACTACTTACCTGGGTATCTAATCCTTCCTGTGTGATACTCTCTTACCTGACTATCCTTCGTGTGATACTGCTTCTGACTGTGGATATCATCCGTCTGTGTGATAACTGTGGCCTAGCTGTGTTTACTGAGCTGTAGTAATTCATCCTTACCTTGGTGATTACTGACTACTGTGTAATGCTATCTATCAATGTGTGATACTGCTGAAAACTGTGTATTCTCATCCTATCATGTGTGAACTGCTGAGCTGTGGATCTCATCCTTCATGTGTGATATGCTGAATGTGTATCATCCTATCATGTGTGATACTGCTGAACGGTGTTCTCATCCTATATGTGTGATGACTGCTGAACTGTGTACTCATCCTATCATGTGTGATTTACTGCTGAAGTCCGTTGTCATACTATCGATCTCACCTATCATGGTTGATACTGCGGATCCCAGTGTATCTCATTTCCTATCCGGTGTGATACTGCTGAGCCATGTATCTCATCCTATCCTGTGTGATACTGCTGAGCTGTGTTATCATCCTCTCATTGTGTGTATCTGCTGAGCAGGTACTCTCATTCTCTCCTGTGTGTGGATAAGCTGAGCCTGTTTCTGTATCTCATCCTTACCATGTGTTCTCGGTATGTCTGCGAGCAGTGTATCTAATCCTCTCTGTTGGATGGGGTGCTAGCCTGGTGCATTCTTCAATCCTATCCTGTGTGACTACTGCTTGTGAACGGTGTATATCTTCATCTATCATGTGTGATACTGCTGAGACGTGTATCTCATCCTACCATGTGTGATACTGTGTGCTGAGCTGTGTATCTAATCCTATCCTGTGTGATACTGGGTGCTGAGCCGTGCATCTCATCCTATCCTGTGTGATACTGTCTGCTGAGCTGTGTATCTAATCCTATCATGTGTGATACTGTTTGCTGAGCTGCTGTATCTAATCCTATCATGTGTGATACTGTTTGCTGAGCCGTGGATATCTATCATTTCAGTGTGATACAGTCTGCTGAGCTGTGTATCTCATCATATCCTGAGTGATACTGTCTGCTGAGCTATGTATCTAATCCTATCCTGTGTGATACTGACTGCTGAGCCGTGTATCTCACCCTGTGTGATACTGTTATGACATAATACATGGAAGGGATGTCACCTCACAGTCACAGACCAGGGGTGGGGCGGTTTTCCATGTTCTGCGCCTGGTTTGTTCACACTATGAGACATTTGGCGCCGTTTCTTCTGCCTCAGCTCGTCTTCATAGCAACAGCAGTAACTTCCTCGTGTGACCACTTGGTCATGTGACACCTGGCAGTGGTGGAAGGGAATAGAACGCTCGAATCCCGGAACGGAAGTGGTGACGCCTCCGCTGCGGCCGGGAGGATATTTAGGCGCACGAGGGCGGGGCAGAGAGTTATTCCTATTGGTCGGGTTTGAGGCGGAAGCGGCTGCTTGTTCTGGTTCGGGAGGTTCCGGTGTAGGAGAGCTGTAGCACGATGGCGACTGATTCCTGGGCTGGCGGTGGACGAGCAGGAGGCGGCGGCTGAGTCGGTGAGTAGTACGGGACCGGAGCGCTGTGTAGTCTCCGCCATTATACCGTAGGCTGAGCGGGCCGTGTACTGCTCAGAGCCCCGACCCATGTGGTGCTGACACACTGTGGTCTCACCCTCCCTCCAGCACAGAACCGGCTGCTCCAGTGTGGGACCCCCCTAGAATAACTAGACACATACCCCAGGGAGATCCCCCCACTGCAGCGCTGGAAGCCAAGACCTGAGCAGGGGGGGACACATGAGAATGGATGGCATGACTCAAGTCATATTTTGTTGGACTTCATTCACACTAAAAAAGTCTGGATTTTTAACTTTTTGTTTTAGTAAAGGAAATCCACTACCGTGATAAACATAGGACATTACTCCTTGATACAGGCACAGTGACTGTGGTCATCTTCTAATATTTGCTAAACGTGGCCTCCTTTCCTAGAAGAAACCACTCTTGAAATTTTGCTAATGAGCCCAAAAGGCTACTGGGGACTTTTCTATAGCCCCTCTGTGTTGCAGATTCACAGGCTGTTACAATGTTCAGAGAGCACTTCCCTTTCCTGCTGTGTAGTATTACAGCTAGAAGAGAAGGGAAGTGCTGAGTGAAAGGTGGTGGAAACTGTGTCAATCTGCAGCATAAAGGGGCTCTGGGAAAATCCCTAGAGCATTTTTTCATTAGGATATTTTAAAAGTCGATTTTAGGATGGAGGCCATGGATAAGATGCCTGGAGCTATGAGTAAGCGTCCCTAGTTTATCATAATGGATTCTGATGCTAGAATTTAAAAGTCCACCAGAATTTATCCCATTAAACTACCCCTTCTCCTAGTATAACATGTCCTATCTAGAATTCTGTGTTTTTGTTTTTTAATGTTGGTAAACAGTTGAAAATGCATTTAAGAGGGAACTTTAGAAAGGACATTTTATATCTGACCTACAGGGGGCTGTGAGTTTAATGAGGTTAAATATGGTGACACTGCCCCTTTTCGCTGATGCCTTTTCCATTCTTTCTTTAAAGATCCAAAGCGCTTTTTTTTTTCTGTCCAGAGCTGTATTATGGAGGATTTTCTGCGTTTTTGTTGGTTGATCTGGACTTTTTGGACACAGTGATATCATGCTATTCTGGTGCAGTCACTGTGCATGTACATGACATTACTTATCCTGTACTGATCCTGAGTTATATCCTGTATTATACCCCAGAGCTGCACTCACTATTCTGCTGCTGGTGCAGTCACTGTGTACATACATGACATTACTTATCCTGTACTGACACTGAGTTACACCGCATTAACTCCCAGCTGCACTCACTATTCTGCTGCTGGTGCAGTCACTGTGTACATACATGACATTACTTATCCTGTACTGATCCTGAGTTACATCCTGTATTATACTCCAGAGCTGCACTCACTATTCTGCTGCTGGTGCAGTCACTGTGTACATACATGACATTACTTATCCTGTACTGATCCTGAGTTACATCCTGCATTATACTCCACAGCTGCACTCACTATTCTGCTGCTGGTTTAGTCACAGATCTGAAGTTATGCCTTGTGAAAACTTATCTGCTCTTCAAACAATCTGTGTATGGCCTGTTTTTCTGTGTATCTAGATAATGGTTAGTATGTTTGACCAGTATGTTTCCTCCAGTTTGTTCTGTAGCCCCCTATAAACTTTTTGCCCCTTGGCTCCACCCTGTAAATCCTCCTCCCCCTCAACCCAGGATATACCTCTGGTCTCATAGGACATGGTAAACAGCCGGGTTATTGTACAGGATAAACCTGCAGGAGTGAATGAGGGCATTCATACCTCTCGGTGTGGTTTGCTTTGACTATTGATCATTGTCTGTGTATAGTTTCCTCAGTCTTTGACTTGTACCTCTGAAAGTCCAGTACACTTCAGTCATGGCCATAAGTTTTGAGAATGACACAAATATATTTTCAAATGAACTGTTGCCCTCTGGTTTTTATGTGTTTGTCAGATGTTTTTATCACATAAAGAAATAATTGAGTAACAAAAGCTTTTATTGTCAGTGAGAAGGAGTTACTGCAGCGAGTCAGTATTTGCAGTGTTGTCCCTTCTTCTTCAGGACCTCTGCAATTCTCCCTGGCAGCTCCCAATCACCTCCTGGACCAAATCCTGACTGATAGCCGTCCATTCCTGCACAATCACTGCTGCATTGTGTCACAATTTGTTGGTTTTTGTTTGTCCGCCCGTCTCTTGATGATTGACCAGAAGTTCTCAATGGGATTAAAATCTGGGGAGTTTCCAGGCCACGGACCCAAAATCTCTGTTTTGTTCCCTGAGCCATTTGGTTATCCCCTTTGCTTTATGGCAGGTGCTCCATCATGCTGGAGAAGGCATTGTTCATCACCAAACTGCTCTTGGACGGTTGGGAGAAGTTGCTCTTGGAGGACATTCTGGTCCCTTTATTCATGGATGTGTTTTTAGGCAAGACTGAGAGCCGATTCCCTTGGCTGAGAAGCCGCCCCACACATGAATGGTTGCAGGAGGCTTTACAGGTGGCATGAGACAAGACTGGTGGTATCGCTCACCTTGTCTTCTCCCAACAAGCTGTTCCAGATGGTCCAAACGATCGGAAAGGGGATTCATCAGAGAAAATGACTTTCCCCCAGTCCTCAGCAGTCCACTCCCTGCACCTCCTGCAGAATATCAGTCTGTCCCTGATGGTTTTCTGGAGAGAAGTGGCTTCTTTGTTGCCCTCCTTGACACCAGGCCTTGCTCCAAGAGTCTCCGCAGTGTCACAGTGCATGCAGATGCCTCACACCTGCCTGCTGCCATTCCTGAGCAAGCTCTGCACTGCTGGGAGCCCCATCCCCAAGCTGAAACACTTTTAAGAGACGGTCCTGGCGCTTTCTGGTCCTTCTTGGGCGCCCTGGAGCCTTTTTGGCAACAATGGAACATCTCTCCTTGAATTCCTTGATGATGCGATAGATTGGTGACTGAGGTGCAATCTTTCTAGCTGCGATACTCTTCCCTGTTAGGCCAGTTTTGTGCAGTGCAATGATGACTGCCCATGTTTCTTTAGAGATGACCATGGTTAACAGAAGAAAAACAATGATGCCAAGCACCAGCCTCCTTTTAAAGTGTCCAGTGGTGATTCTTACTTAATCCTGACAGATTGATCTCCAGCCCTGTCCTCATCAGCCCCCGCACCTGTGTTACTGGAGCAATCACTGAAACCTTGTTAGTTGTTCGTTTTTAAGGCAGGCCTGCAGTTAAGTTGAAATGTGTTTTTGGGGAAAAAGTTCCTTTTCTAGGCAAATATTGACTTTACAATTAATTGCTGTTAAGCTGATTGCTCTTTATAACATTCTGGAGTATATGCAAATTGACATTATAAAACGTGATGAAGTAGACTTAATTAACATTTGTATCATTCTCAAAACTTATGGCCATGACTGTAGTGTGGCCCCTGGGTCACACTGATCACCTGTAGAAAGGATGACTTGTTGGCTGTTGTGAAGTGTGATCAATTTGTCCTTAAATGTAAACTGGTCCCTTTCTGAAAGTCTTCTGACATACAGCCGTGTACAGATGTGGGCAAAAACCTGGGACTCTGCATTCTCTCTTTTGCTAAATTGCAGCTTTCTAATCGCTTTTTTCTCTCCCCTTTAGTTCACCAAACTACATCTGAGAGAAGATAAAGTTGAAGTGCCAAAACCAGAGAGTAATGGTAAGTACTGGGCCTTGTGTGGGGACATATTTCTGTGTATCTATCACTTGGGGCTACAGCACACGATTGGTCCATGGATCATGCACTGTCCGGATTTCCTGGACTAGACCCTGTTACAAATGGACCTCTGGATGTTGGTAGTTTACTGTACTTTAGTCCTAGGCTACAATAATCAGCTATAAGTTATCAAAGGTGTCTGTATTTTAAGCTTTAGTGTTAATCCTGGTTCTTATGACAATGTAAAATTTTAAAAATCCAATTGTCAGAGAGACCAAAACATCTATTTATTTTTTTTGCTGGGATTACAACTATGAAATTTACAGTTGCGACTTGCATACAAATTAAAAAAAAAAGATATAGGTGGGAAATCTCTACTTGGTAGGCAATTTTTCACATTTTACAAAAGGGCGCTAACTTGCCCTAAGGCACCTTATCCAAGGAGTAAAACTTAACCTTTAATAGGATTAGATTAATAAATGATGAACAAAAAGGTGACTTAAAAACACAGAGTTGCTTCAATGCCACGTGTGAGCATATCCCAGTGCTGGTTTACCGGATTCACCAGACTGGGTGTCATGAATGCCACATAAGTATTGTTGGGGCATTTGCTGTAGTTGTGGGTGATGAAATCAGAGTGTCAGGTGAGAGTCCAATGTCAGTTGTATGTATTTCGGCTAAGTGGGTGTATGAAACAAGGAGGGTGCAGTCCGCTTTCTTTTCAACGGGGTATGTCCCAATATTCATTGTTTCAAATATAAAGTTTGGAGACTAATAGATACAAATACAAATTCAACTTAAGAACAAACCTAGTGTTATGTTTCCATGTGGAATCAGGGTTTCATTGTATCAACCTATGGCTTTGATGCTGGGAGGCCCAGCCTCGTGCTGTTTGGTTTAAAAATCTATCCAGTACATGATCCATGGATGATTTGGCCCTTACTCCTTAGGTGGTAACACAGATGGCTGCAAAGTCCTACCTATATATACTGGGAGCTGTGCTGTAGTGGCAAATGTCAAGTCTGGCTAATTAGTTGTTGAAATGATTTGTTGGATGCTGGGAAATGACTCTTTCAATGCTCATTTGGGCACTCTATGATCTTTAGATCACTTTTTACATTTAGTAAGTGTTGTAAAAAGTGGCAACTATTTTCCACTATGGGATTCACTAGCAGGAATAATGGTTCTTGCATTTTGGGATGCAAGAATACCTGAAATACTTGTTCTTTATATCGGCTCTGAGGGAAGGGGCAACTGGATCTTTTAGGGTTTTATTTAAATTATTTATTGGTTACTGTATTTTTAGGTACTTAAACCCTAGAGGATCTGATCTATCATAAAATATCCTGCAGTATTTCAGTATATGGGGATTTTCCTACTGATCTATAACGGTGTGCCACCTGCATACTGTTCTGGATCATGCTGAATGATCTGTCTCTCGGCTGTCACAACAAGTCTCTCTCCCCCCACCCCGATCCAGGGCATTTAAATGGTGCTAGTACCGATCGTGGGTGTTTGCTGCATCCTCCATTAAGTCCTCTTCATACCCCTGTTGCCGCACCATGACATAACCATACCTACTGGTGTAGCGTGGAGGTTAACCCCAAGATGTCTGCACTTTACATGTGGTCACAATCAGCTTTTGTTATCAGGGGAGCATAGTCTTGGCACAGGTCACATCCATAGATCTACTGAGATGGGACTATGACAGGCCTACAGCCTTAGACTTTTTACAAGTTCATAGAGCCATGATGCCAATATAATGTCAGTGGTATGGATTGGGAAACCAGCTTGTGCTAATATACCTCTGTTCTGATGATCCCAGGCACAGATTCTGTAGATGGTGAAAGAGCTGAGAAGACTGACAATGGAGAAGAAAAATCTGAAGATGATGATAATAAAGGTGAGGTGCTCGCATATGACCCATTGCACCCACATATTGTCACTGACTGCGAGCTGCAGGCTAAATTCTGCAGCCCTTCTCTTACGTACAATAAAACTTTTGATGGTAATTGGATATACATCTCTAATCTTGCACTTGTTATGTGATATTGCTACTAAAGTATTTTAACAGTGACTAAATGGCTACAGTGACTTTGCCTTAGTACCGTTTCTCTGAGTACTCTGCCACCCACCTACAGTTTATTTTCATTTCTCTCCACAGAGGATAAAGCTGCTCAGTCCCTGCTCAATAAGCTCATACGTAACAGCCTGGTCAACACAACCCACCAAGTGGAGGTTCTGCAGCGTGACCCAAATTCTCCCCTGTATTCCGTGAAGTCCTTTGAAGAGCTGAGGCTGTAAGTGCAGATAAGGGGAAGGATGAGATTATGCCATTTAGAACAACGTCTTTTGATTTGCAGAACTACAACTGAGATTCTGTCACCTGGGACCTCTTTTTAATTGGACAGGTTGCAGAAGTCTCACACCTGTAGTGTAAATATGCCTTTCAGCCTTTACTAAGCCTTAGCATTACAATATAATTGTGTTATGACTTGCCTGGCACCTTGAGTCCTCTGTGTCCCATATGACTAACCTGTACTAATCACTCATCTGTTGGCCCCCACCTTTGTGCTCTGGTACAGCTCCTCCCTCCTGCTTCTTCAGAACTTCAGAGTGTGGTGAGTGAGCATAATTGGAAGGGAGGAGCTGTACTGGAGCACAAAGGTGAGAGCTGAGGAGTCTGCAGCACAGACAAGTCACATGTTTGAAATGCATCAAAACCAATGCCCAACCACTAACTTAACAGAGGATTTTGTCAGGGTGCCAGGTAAGTTGTAACAAAATTATATTGTAATGCAAATGCTTAGAGGCAGAAAGGCAGACTTGCACTGCAGGTCTGAGCATCTGCAACCTGTCTAGTTAAGATGTCCCTGTTGATGGGTTCCCTTTCAGGTTGTATGGGCATACTGGCAATTGTAGTTTTGCAAATGGTGATTTAGATTATTCTTCCTTTAATTATTGAAGGTACTTACAGTATGTAGGGGGATACTTGAATGAAATTATATATTTGCCTCCACAGAGGGAGCCCAATGCGACCCAGCAATTTGACTTCCAATGTGACTGCACCTCATTGGACCTTAAGCAGGAGCAATGTTTTGCTCAATTTCCCAAGAATGCTGTCCTTTCCGGGGTTTTCTGCATAAGGAGAAGTGGGATTAAATGCTCATTACTGGGTTGTACACAATCTCCCCCTGTGCTTACCTAGAACCTGTTGATCTGTACAGGACATCTACTCGAGGTCAATGGAGTGGGGATATGTTCCTGGAGACCACCATGAAACCACAGAATCCCTTTATAGCAGATAATGAGAATGTATGATGGGTTTTACACAGTGCCACTTGATGTGCCTGGTGTTTGAATATGCACACTTTCTCCTTGTTTGTTTATGACCGTCACAATATGGCGTTTATTTTCTGCTCGATAATGTGCAACCACTGCGAAGGAGCAGCACTAATTATATTACGGAGCCAAATTGTTCGCCTGCGTCTCCAAGGCAACTGGCTCCAAAGGAGAGCCCCCACCCCTACACGGAGGCTCTTGGGCCTCTAATGGCTCAGCAGCCCCTGTAATTTCACAAAATGAAGCCACTAAATAAACCCCATTTCAAATGAAGTTCATATGTTACAAGCCCTCAGGGGCATCGTGTAACACAGGGTCTGGGTTAGTGTGAGATTTCCCTTTAAAGGAAAATTTAACACCTCTTCTCATATATTCACCACTTGCATGGTGTGTTCACGCGCTCCCTCTGGAAGCATCTGGTCTTTTAGCTGTTTAGCTTGTTTTTACAAAATACTTAAAATTATGCAAATGAGGGACTCTATTAACTGCTATGATTCCCAGAGCCCCTCAGCATTATTTGCATAATTTTTAAAGCTTTTTTTGTGTGTAAAAACAAAGAGCAGATCCTGCCACAGGGGGTACAGTTGGTGCTCTTGGTTTACAATCTTTCATCCTGTTGGTAGGTTTTACTTAAGAGTCCATGTTGGCCTTCTACCCCCTTTACCTTAATGTCTTCAGCTTCTGACTCTTGTGTTTGTCCACTTAGGAAGCCCCAGCTTCTACAAGGAGTTTATGCCATGGGATTCAACAGACCTTCAAAAATCCAGGAAAATGCATTGCCAATGATGCTGGCAGAGCCGTAAGTATCTAAGCCTTGTGTAGCAGGGTGCACAATCTTATGTTCTGCAAGTCGAGGATTATTACAATTTTGGAGGAAGATGACTTATTATGGTCTGTCATATTTTACAGGCCCCAGAATCTGATCGCTCAGTCACAATCTGGCACTGGAAAAACTGCAGCCTTTGTGCTGGCTATGCTCTCCAGGGTCAATCCTGCAAATAGATATCCACAGGTAGGTGTGAAAGTCTTTATGATTTTGTGACTGGTCCAGGGTAAAATATAGAGATCCAGTAAATGTTCACATACAATACATTGTCCAGTACTGATCCAGAGTTACTCTAAAGCTATACCCCTTGTATAACTGCAGCTCACTTGGTCAGTCACCCTGTACTTTGTCTCCGCAGTGCCTGTGTCTTTCTCCCACCTACGAGCTCGCTCTGCAAACCGGCAAAGTCATTGAACAGATGGGAAAGTTCCATCCGGAGCTGAAATTGGCCTACGCTGTTAGAGGGAACAAATGTGAGTGTTGCACAGCCAGAGTAGTGTATTCTCCACGTCAAGACTAAGCAACCTATCAGGCAGTTGAGCAGGACTCATCTCTCAAAGCTGAAGTGGGTACATTAGAAATCCACAGCTCTTGCTTGTGTTACAGCTTCCCTGCTTAATTCCTTTATATGGCACCAATATAGAGTGCAGCACTACACAGAGCTTGCCAAATCAGTCCTTGTCCCCATGGGGACTCGCAATCTGATCAACCTACCAGTATGTTTTGGTGTGGGAGGAAATTAGTGGACCCGGAGAGAACATACAAACTTTTGCAGATGTTGACTTGGATGAGACTTGAACCCATGATCCCAGTGCTGCAAGGCTGTCGTACTAACCACTGAGCCACCATACTGCCCTTGTGGCTCAGCTACAATATCAAGAACCAGAATGCTTGGTAGGAAGTTGAGCTGCTGTCAAGCCTTTTAGAGGCAACCTGTCACCAGATTTTGCCATTGCACTAGCCTCAGTGAATGAAATGTCCTTTCTAGAATGCCCTTTTATGTGAAATCTCAGACATTTATCTATGAACATGCTCCAAAGTCATGTGAAAATAAGCGGGGAAGAGTCTTATTTGCCTCAGATCAGTCAAGTTTAGAGGCTACAGGGGGATTGTCGCTTCAGACACCTCTTCAGTCCTATAGAACCTAGAAATACATTGCTGGTGTCTTATTAAAGATCAGAATCTCCTCTTTCAGATTTCAAAATGTTTGTGGTTCTTTGATCTACAGAATTGGGTATACAGACCGTTAAAAATTTGGAAACTGGCATTTCCAACTGTTTTTAACTGTCTTTTATTTTCATTCTGAAGATGACATTGAGGTTTTTGATGTAATCACTTAATATGGCAGTCAATTGCATTGTGTAACTGGCGTCTCATGTTTCAGCAGTGGAGCGCGGGCAGAAGGTCGCAGAGCAGATTGTTATAGGGACCCCTGGGACGGTGCTAGACTGGTGCTCCAAGCTAAGGTTCATAGACCCCAAGAAGATGAAGGTGTTTGTATTGGATGAGGCAGATGTCATGATAGCAACACAGGGACACCAGGACCAAAGTATCCGCATCCAGAGGTAAGTACAGGGCAGGGTGCTTTACTGTTCAATCTGTACACAGGATACTAAGGAGATGTCTTGTGTTCCAGGATGCTACCACGGGACTGTCAGATGCTCCTCTTCTCTGCCACATTTGAAGATTCTGTTTGGAAATTCGCTCAGAAAGTCGTCCCTGAGCCCAACATCATAAAACTGAAGAGGGAAGAGGAGACGCTGGATACAATTAAACAATATTATGTGCTCTGTAACAGCCGGGAAGAGAAGTTCCAGGCCTTGTGCAACATCTACGGCTCTATAACCATAGCGCAAGCCATGATCTTCTGCCATGTGAGTCCTGCTGCTACACTGGGGATGAGGAAAGTTAAAAAAAAAATCTGTATACTGATGCATAGTGTTTACTGCAGACCAGGAAAACTGCTTCTTGGCTGGCAGGAGAGCTGTCTAGAGAAGGCCACCAGGTGGCGCTACTCAGCGGAGAGATGATGGTGGAGCAGCGGGCAGCTGTGATCGACAGGTTCAGAGATGGCAAGGAGAAAGTTCTGGTTACCACAAACGTGTGCGCCAGAGGTGGGTACCGGCAGAGTTATGCCCAATGTCTGTAGTGTGTTATCTAAGTGTCTGTCTGAACAGAAATTAAGTTATTTGCATAAAAACCCAGTTTAGATAAGATCCACAGCAATTGGGTCACCTGCAACTTACTGGATGGACTATGGGTCCAGATTTACAGAAGATTTGGAGTGCATAACACTTACTATGTAATGTCTTTAAAATCTGACATACATATTTGACTTGCATTGGACTTTTACCAATTCCATTGGCTACGGGGGGGGGGGGGGGGAGACATGCATTTTTTTTTTTTAAAAGGCTGTACAGTCCTCAAAATAGTAGCATTGAAAATGCCACCCCCCCACCCATTGAATCTGCAAATGTCCCCCGATCTCCAGGGCCACGGTCAGAAGGCCCCCCCCCCCGCTCTACATGATTTACTAACATCCTAAACTTTTTCCTAAATCATATCATTTTTCAAGGGATGAGATTACTTCTTCATTGCCGCACTATAGGACCGTGTTGGTTACCTTCTAATCAAATTTATATGGGTGTCAATTTGGACATTATCCCAAAATGCAGGGTGAGGAATTTGTAACAGCAGCATGAAGACCAGTTATGTCAATGTCATGAACATGTTGCGTGGTTGGCCATGGTTTATAACCTCTATGTAGGCCATCAGTAGGAAGGTCTCCTCTAAGAGTGAGGACTGTTTTTTTTGTGTAATGACCCTGTTCCTCTTTCCCCAGGCATTGATGTGGAGCAGGTCACGGTGGTGATCAACTTTGACCTTCCCGTGGACAAAGACGGAAATCCAGATAATGAGACGTATCTACACAGAATTGGGCGTACGGGGCGATTTGGCAAGAGGGGCTTAGCCATCAACATGGTGGACAGCAGGCACAGCATGAGCATCCTGAAACAGATAGAGCAGCACTTCAGTAAGTCTGGTCTGCGGTGTATGGGGGTGGTAGAAGTAGCAATGCTCCGGTGGAGCAGCCATCCCTGCTTCCATGGTCCTGCTCACATGTCTCTCCCTTCTCCGCAGATAAAACCATTGAGAAGTTGGATACAGACGACATTGATGAGATTGAGAAAATCAACAACTAAACAAGTCTGAGGACGACCACCTGGGACACGGATGACGTGTGATACATGTTACCAAATGTTTTTAGCCTAATGTTAAAGAATTCTTAAACTATTCCCCTCCCTCGCCCCCACTTCTGGACCAGGCGTTAACCCCTCCTCTGCTGTCGGACTCTTTTCTTCCAGCAAAGGGGTTTAATAATCTGCTTGACCTGTTTCCGCATTCACCCCAGAATTCGGACACCAGTCACATAGGACTATGCTGTGACCATCTCCACCATGACGTCCCCTTTGTCTGTACTTGGGTTGTTCACAAGACGGAGAGACTTCCAGTTTATCAATTTTTTTTATTATGCAGTTTTTCTCTTATGCTTTTATTCCTCTTTTAGGTAGACTTATAGGTTAACTTAGTATTTGGTTATTTTCTATAAATCTTGCTCTTAAATGGGTTGTCTAGTATTTGGCAGGAAGGAACCATGTTTTCATAATAGTGTCACCTATCTGTTATTGCAGCCTAGTACCATTGAAGCAAATTGGGCCGTTCTGCAATACCAAACCCCACAGACAGGTTTGGCACCATATTCTAATTTTAGCCAATTCCTTATACTAATTTTATTTATGTAGTTGTGGAAGTCCAAGCGTTGCCTGCAAGGTGGACAAGGCTTGTTGGAATGTAGTAGATTCTGGATCAGAAACCTCTGGCATTCTAACAATTATGAAACTACAACTCCCAACATTTTGCAGTCACCTCTTTTGCCCTTTGGAGAACAGGTATGCATGCTGGGACATGTAGTTTCACTAACTGGAGTGCCATCGCTTGCTGCCCTCTAGTGAGGTTAGGCAATGCTCGCCCAGATGTCTCGCCATGCGCCTGTTATACATGGAGGACTCTTCAGGGTTCTTGGATCGGCTCCTCCGTTTGACGTTGTGTTATACAGGGTGAGATGACTGGGGCCAGAAGATCTGTGTATTATCAGATTCTCTCCATTTTGCTGTATTCCCCCCACCCAGTGTTCCCCTTTTTATCATTTTTGATTTATATTAAAAAAGTGAAAAAAAAAAAAGCTTCAGACAAGAAGCAGGAAATTCTTTTACCAAGTAAAATTTAAAGGCTAAAAAGACAAATCTGTACCTAAAGTTTTAGGATAATGGACAATTTTAATTAGTGAGAACTGTAGGGAGGGAGGGATTCCTGCTGCTCTGCTCTTACCTTATGTTTGAATAAAGAATGTGATGATGGCACACGGCTACTTGGTATGTATTTCTGGGGCAGGAGGGGTTAGACATCCACTTACTAGACATATTAAAGGGAACCTGTTTCTAAATTGTACCCCACTAAACTACACTCCTATCAGGGGATGACTTGTCCTTTTCTAGAATTCCCTCTCGTGAAAGCTCATCCATAATTCTCTAGTAATGTGACAATGAGCTCCTATTAGGAAGCTGCAGGGGCAGCGTCACTTCAGATGTCTCTCACTTCAGTTCTATAGAACTTAGAATATGTAGGTTCCATATTAGAACCACAAACCTGATGTGATCTATAGATAATTGAGATGCAAGTGGAATTGTGAGCCACAGATGGAGCTCCAGTTCCTTCCTGTATCTCTGGATCACAGAACCACAAGCTTGATATATTGTAGATAAGATTCTCATCTTTCAGAAGACACCAGATGCATTTTTGTAGATGCTAAACAACGGAAGATAGTGATGTGTGCATTAATTTCCCACCCCACCCCCTGCAGCCTCCTAAACTTGACTCCTCGTGGGCAAAAGATTACACCGGGGGGGTTCTAGAAAGGACACTTCATACTCTTCCTGAAGGTGCTGGTGTTTAATGGGGTAAAACTCGGTTGATGGTTTCATTTTTCTAGAGGTTTGCTTGCATTAAGACATGTGCTCTTCTGTGTTGGGAAGAAATTCTCATCTCAACGGGATAAAGAGATATTGTTTTGCAGCTCTGCACCATTCACTCAACCTATGGACAGTGCTGGTTCTGTTTGTAAGAGCAATCCTGTTTTTAGATCTTGGATTATTTGGTTAGATCTTGGATTATGGGACAGGTAACCTTGCACACACAAGCTGCAAAGCACAATCATGGTCAAGAAGAATAAACCACTGTGTTGGATCAGCCATGATGGAGGGGATGATTTTGACCCCCGTTTGCATTAGCTGGCTAAATATTTTTGATGCACTGTGCGGATAGGATGTGTATATACAAGATGACTTCAATAGTAAAATGTTATTGTATATTACATCCCAATACAAAATTGTCAGATATTCAGACTGGTCCATGCATAGCATGTCTATATGGTGCATCTGTAGGATGCCTGAGAATAAAAAGTGGTCTCCATATTCCAGACTAAGGGTGATGTCACACATGGCGTTTTCAGGGCATTAAACGCATACGTTTTTAAAAACCGCATGCGTTGTTCGGTTTTCCCAAATTTGCGCAATTAAATGGACAAACATTTGCGGTTTTTAAAAAGATGCGTTTAACACAGTGCGTTTTCAGATCGTAAAAAAACGCATAACTAAAAACAGCCCAAACGGCCTAAAAACGCCATGTGACATCACCCTCAAGGTAACAAAGTTGATGCGATCAATACATTAAAAAGCAAAGCATCAGAACGCGTTGATTGCATCACTTTGCTGTTACCTTTTTGTATTTAGAATCTGGAATAAATGACTGGTTTTAATTACTCTGTGGTGTCCTATGGAGTGCTATGGTGTTTTTTTTAATACAAAATATTGGGACACTATCAAAATAATCCTACTGAATAAATTGATCACACAGAGCAAATATTTCAAATTTCTAGCAATCTCATACAGCACAACATAATCAACTATGGGAATCCTTTATTAGTGATGAACAAAGTACGTGTTAGGTCTTGCTAAAGATGAGAATGCAGGGCTTAATTTTGGCATAAAGTTAAAATAAAAAAAAAAGTTGCAATTTTAACATACTATTTTGGATAATTTTTCTCTGTATAAACTTAAAATTGAACGTTCCTGTCTTGTGCCTATGCAATATAGGGGGGGGGGGGGAAGCATTTCAAACTTGGGCTTCATGCACACAGCTAGGAGTAGGAGTGAGCTCTCCTCACCCCTCCCTTCTCCATTGAAAGCAGAGTTACTCCTCAACCCTCTTTCAATCTTCATTTCTAGAAGTGTAGGCAGCTGTGAGATGGATTAAAACCATCCAAACGCGTGGAACATACAAAAAATGCATGTGTAAAAAAAAAAAAAAAAAAAACTCGGTCCAAGAATGCCCTGTGACAGAACCTGTTGTTAAACTAGCAGCCCTCTCAGGTTATTTTTATGCTTTCTAGATTTTTTTTTTATGAAAAATCTTAACCAATTACCTATTTGAAAAAAAACAACTTCCAGGACCTGTCACCCATAAATTCGGCACAAATGTAAGCAGTTCCTAGTGCTAAAGCAAACGCAGCGGTGCTACAATAATAGCGTTATCGGAGGTTTCTGATAACGCCATCTAACACTGCTCCGGAGTACAATAGAAACGCCGCACCGCTCTCAAAGTGGTCCGGCGCATGCATGAGGGGGCGGGATTAGGGGCGGTGACTGTCGCATGAAGTGCGGCAGTCACTGCCGAGCTATGGAGAGGACGGGGCGGCCCGGGGAAGAGGCAGCGACGTTTCTATTGTACTCCGTGGTGGTGTTAGTGCTATCTGAGGTGTCTGAATGCTATCATTGTAACCCCGCTGCTTTTGCTTTAGCACTAGGAGCGTCTTGCGTTAGTAAACAGCTCCTTGTGCTGAATTTATGGGTGACAGGTCCTCTTAAAGTCTGGCAGATATGACTCTTCTTGTGTCATTTTCACACGAGATTAAAGTTTTAGTGGTTCCAGGGGTATTAGAAGCCCCTATTGTCAATTTTCTAGTGATTACAAACATACTTTCTGTATTAAAGATGAGGATTGCGTCAGGCTTGTGGCTCTGAGCTTCAGGACTGGAGATACAGGTAGGTAAAGCTTGGAAATGCAAGCTAGATAGATTCTAGGTTTTAAACTGCAACTATGTCCAGTTCTGTAGCACACAGACCCATATGCCTGAGGTGCTCTTAAAGATGAGCTGCCTAACTTTAATGTGACACCAAGTTTGAGTCTGAGTGATATAGAACAGAAGATAGGGGGGGCTTCTGATGTCTACCCATGCAACTACTAAACTTGACTCGCCTTGTGTGAAAATGAGGCTTATTTGCCTGACTTTGTGGGGAGAAGTGTAATCTGTTGCTGAGTTATGTCCAATGTAGCCTCCACATGTGCTTTCCCACAGGATGGTGGATAACTTACTGATTGGTGGGGGTCTTAGTAGTCCCTAAACAAACACACAGTCCCGCATGTGCCCTGCTGCTCTGTTCATTGCTATGGCGCCCACATAGTGCTATATGTCAGTCATATACAGTGACTAGAGCAGCAGGGCACATGTGCAACCAGCAACTCTATTCATTTGGGGTCCAATGGGCCCCTCCTCTCGTGTTCTGTGGGGGTTGGGATGCTACAGGCTCTAGTAGCAGCAGCTATAGCTTTAATTCACCTTCTATAGATCAATAATGACTGACGCTGATGATGGTGAATCTCATCCAATCTGTTTATTAAGTGCGATCATCTCCGCAGCAGAGATACAATAACGAGCTCACGGCAAACACGTAGGATCAGCGGAGGATGGAGACCATCAGCCCCTTGTGCCGTCACTAGGAAACCGATCCGAGCAGCTTCAAGGGTGAGACATCGGATCTACACACCTGATCTGCTCCACTGATAACCTACACATTCACAAGGGGGAGGACTGCGGGACCCCAAGCGCTCTGCTAGTCAATAGTCTTTCCAGACAGATGCTGGGAGTTGTAGTACTCCCACAAGCAAAAGGCCACAAAGTGACTTGTGATGAAAGTGCGGGGGCGATGGTCACCATCTAGAATATTAAAGGGCCAGTGTCCAGTCTTTATTACATAAAATCCTATCATTATTATAATGAATTTATATATTTATACCTTGGGCTTCATTCCATCAACGCTTTTTGACTTTGATGCTTGCTGTCAGTGAATAAGGAGCGCGGTGGCTGTTACAACGAATCTGTTAACTTGGCATCTGGTAGATAAACAAGATATCTGTAATGTCAAACCTTTTCTGTGTATCGCCTGTAATAAACCGACCCCACTCCAGCTTATTGGTTCAGGGTGCAAAAATTTGGGGGTATAAATAGGACACTGGCTCTTTAAGAGGCATAAAAGCGGGGAGATCATTCCACACATACCACAAGTAGCTGCGTATAGAAAACACTGTGGATATTGGCCGGTCATTAACACAATTATCTCGATCAAACACGGATTTGGTAATAAAATGTTGTAACACTCAAGTTGAGAATCACAAAACTAAAAAAAAAAAAAAATAATCACAAAAGTTTACCGAAGTGATGGAGGTAACTGAGTAATTCCATCATGTGGGGGAGGGGGCTTATTATCTACAGTGGACGTGTCTAATACTCATTACATATAACACAAGGCTATGGCGGCGGCAACGTCCTGTGCCACCATCTGCTGTGGCTTGTGGTGTTGCAGGTTATACTTCAGCCCTTATTAGAGGGGTTGTACCAAGTGTCCACAGGATAATACGGGATAACAGGATCACCTGTTGAGGGTCCCATTTGCTTGGACCCCCATCATCACAAGGATACCCCCATTCTCACTAATGGGTGGAGTGGGATGTGTCCTGTCGCTGTGTTCAATACTATAGGAGTGTAGGAAATTGCAGAGCACAGCGCTCCATTACTCCCAATCATTGAGCTACTATACTATTAAACAGAGCAGCAGGACACATGCTCAATCAGCTGATCCACCCATTAGTGAGAACAGGACCCCCAAACTCCTGTAGATCCTGTTCTCATTATCGGTGGGGGGCACAGCAGTCGGACCCTGACCAGTCAGCTTGCTATCCACAGGATCGGGGGTAACTTTCTCTAAGGGCATTTTCACAGGATGCCCCGCGCTGCGTTTTTTAAAATGCGTTTTTGACGCATTCCGGAGACTTCAGTCTTGATCACATACTTAAGTTACATTGCGTTTCCCTTGCATCTGCTAAAAGGCAATGTAACCTCAGCATGTGATCAAGGCTGAAGCCTTTTGAATGCAGCAAAAACGCTGCAAAAAATGCAATGCAACGCAACGTGTGGTGTGAATGCGCCCCAAGTCTCCAGTACAGTCATATCTCCACATTGGGTTGACAACCCAGCTTTCCCAGATCCCTGAATGGCAAAAGTTAAGGATAATCCTATCATCCAGTTCCATAGCAATGAGTAACTGGGCAGATTAGCCATTCAGACACCGGGTGATTGGTTTGTCATGATTAGAGGACATACATCAATTAGGGGTGTTGTACTTTAGAAGGGGTCATACACTGTTTGGGATCACAGTTGTCGGGGTCTGCAAGTCGATGATGTCTGAAGATAAGGCACAGCACGATCAGTCCCCTCCAAGCTGATGGATGCACAGTACAGACTTGTTGGGGATCCCACACTCCTTTAGGGTGCGGCTGAGGTCCAGGAAGCTCCTCCTTGGTACCTCCATTGATTCCACACTGCAGTCCTTACACGAGACCCCTGTCTTCTCTTCCGCTGCCGCCAGGACAGTGAACAGTGTGTCCGAAGGTCGGAAGAAACGCTCAAACCTCTGACCGGAATGGGACCTGATGGCCAGGAGGAGTCTGGGCTCCTGTTCGGATGGTGGCTCCTGCACATTTACTGGAAAGTTCTCCATGTGGCCCTGGCCATGACCCGTCTCTGCGCTGCTCTGCTCCCGATACAGAGTCTTGGTGTGGGGGCGATGATGGACCTCGGGGGCCAGCCTCATGGCGCTGGTTTTATGGGCCAGTTCATTCTCTGTGTTGTCACCTCCTGCCGCACCAATGGAGGGGAGGACACGATATCGGTTAAGGCTGGAGGACGGCGGTCTACAAGGAAGCTGATGGAGAAGCTCAGGGATGTCCTCCTGTGCGATCCGGGGACCAGACAGGGCTCTTGCTGACGACACCCTGGGAGTGGGTGATGTGCAGCAGGGGTAAGGCTCCGCACTTGGGGTGGTCACTTGCGGGGTGGTCCTGGTGCGACCTTTGGCAGATTTAGGTCTGGTAACGTGCATCCTCTGGAGGGGGTCTCCGGTGCCAGGAGAGTTAATACCAGTCGGAGCAGACGCCATCTCTATTCACTGCACCTGGAAGACGTAAAACCAAATCAATCTCCGCAGCAAAGTCAACACCCCAACAACCGATGCCCTAATCACTGACCCTATTTTGGAACCCCAAACGTCACAGATGAAAATAAAGTCTCCAAATTATAATTCGGTAAAAGCAAAGAAACGTTCCATAGCAACAGTGTCATAAAAAAAAACGCAAAAAGACTGGAAATAGGAGGCGACAAATGCAAATAACCACAGTCATGCGTTAATGCATCCATTAATGACTCATTTCTGCCAGGCATGACCCTGCCCATAGGGGGCACTCCATTATTTCTGCTTATCCTGCACCAAACAACCCATTAGACGCAACTCTCCCCCCCCCCCCCCAAAAAAAAAAATTGCACTAATAATACATTACCCCCAAACAGCACATGACTGACCAAACACCCCTATGACATACTAAAATAGTACAGTCCCGGATGGGCACTGCATAACATCTTACGACGGATCGGAAGAGTCCATTAAAAACGGGGTGGTACGGTACGTGCACTGTTACCCGTCTCCCCATTGTAAAGCGCCGTCACCCGTCCAGTCACCCATTTTTACACCCACTAGAAGAGCGCCCCGGGTTACCTGTCCACGGCCGCTCCTATCGCCGCCATCTGCCCGTCCAGTAGCTGCTAGTAAACAACCCCCGTCTCCCGAGGTAACCATGCGTCACACGCCGCACGTCATCACGTTCAAAAGGAATGCAACGGTTGGCGACGGAAGTCGTTTTTCAGGCGGCGGCCATGTTTTTGGTGGGATTCTGTAAACTAGACCGGCGCTGCCTTTATACCGGCTTGTCTTAGGCTGAGCCTAGTGATGTGCGAGTCTCTGCATTAGTCGGGTCTTATTTTTATGGTCACAATGTGGAGTCTTTGCTCAGTGATATTTTGTATGGCTGCATCTACAAGATTAGTCATCTATGAAGATTGAGGGGGTGACACAAGAGCTTACAGTCTATGAGGATGAGAGGGTGACACAAGAGCTTACAGTCTATGAGGATGAGGGTGGTTCCTCATCCTCATAGACTGTAAGCTCTTGTGTCCACCCTCATCCTATAGACGTGTAAGCTCCTAGTGATCAGGGCCCTCATCCTCATAGACTGTAAGCTCTTGTGTCACTCCCTCATCCTCATACACTGTAAGCTCTTGTGTCACCCCCTCATCCTCATAGACTTAAGCTCTTGGTCACCCCCTCATCCTCATAGACTGTAAGCTTGTGTCACTCCTCCTCCATAGACTGTAAGTCTAGGTCACCCCTATCCTCATGAATGGAAGCTCTTGTGTCACCTCCTCATCCTCATAGACTGTAAGCTCTTGTGTCACACTCCTCATCCTCATAGACTGTAAGCACTTGTGTCACCTCTCATCCTCATAAACTGTAAGTCTGTGTCACTCCTCATCGTCATAGACTGTAAGCCTGTGTCACCCCTCATCCTCATAGACTGTAAGCTCTTGTGTCACCCCCTCATCCTCATAGACTGTAAGCTCTTGTGTCACCCCTCATCCTCATAGACTGTAAGACTCTGTGTCACCCCTCATCCTCATAGACTGTAAGCTCTTGTGTCACCCCTCATCTCATAGACTGTAAGCTATGTGCACCCCTCATCTCATAGACTGTAAGCTCTTGTTGTCACCCCTCATCCTCATAGACTGTAAGCTCTTGTGTCACCTCCTCATCCTCATAGACTGTAAGCTCTTGTGTCTCACCTCATCTCATAAGTAGCTCTTGGTCACCCCCTCATCCTCATAGACTGTAAGTCTTGTGTCCCCTCATCCTCATAGACTGTAAGCTCTTGGTCACACCCTCATCCCCATAACGTAAGCTCTTGTGTCACCCCCTCTCCTCATAGACTGTAGCTCTTTGTGCCCCCCCTTCATCCTTCATAGAATTCGTAAGCCTTTGGGTCA
>WNYA01001999.1:0-52304 GCA_019512145.1 Engystomops pustulosus | reverse complement strand
AACCTCATGGCGGCGGCCGCCCCTCGGTATTCGGTCCCCAGCCGCCACTACTTTTCCCGATGTGCCGTCCCAGCCCTGCACCAGCACGTGTCAGACAACATCATCCGTGCCCTGACCAACGCCGTTTCTGACAAGGTCCACCTGACCACGGACACGTGGACGAGTGCTGCCGGGCAGGGCCACTATATATCGCTGACGGCACATTGGGTTAACTTGGTGGAGGCTGGGACCGAGTCTGACCCTGGGGCTGCTCATATACTGCCGACGCCGAGGATTGCGGGGCCTACCTCGGTCCAGGTGTTTCAGGCCTACTATGCCTCCTCCTCCTCCCACCCCTCCTCCACCTCCTCCTCCGAACTACCATCCGTGGGCACGGCGCCATCAGTCGGTAGCTCTAGGCACAGCAGCAGTGCCGTCGCTAAGCGACAGCAGGCGGTGCTCAAACTGCTGAGCCTAGGCGACAAAAGGCACACCGCCCAAGAGCTATTACAGGGCATCACGGCGCAGACTGATCTGTGGCTGGCACCGCTGAACCTCAAGCCGGGAATGGTTGTGTGTGACAACGGCCGTAACCTGGTGGCGGCTCTGCAACTCGGCAGACTGACACATGTGCCATGCCTGGCCCATGTGTTAAATCTGATAGTTCAGCGTTTCCTCAAGACATACCCCAATCTGTCAGATTTGCTCACGAAGGTGCGCCGCATCTGTGCGCATTTCAGGAAGTCCAGCACAGATGCTGCCACTCTCAGGGCAGCGCAGCGCCGCCTCCAACTGCCCGCTCACCGACTGTTGTGCGACGTGCCCACGAGGTGGAATTCAACACTGACCATGTTATCCAGAGTTTACCAGCAGCGCAGAGCGATTGTAGACTGCCAGATGTCAACTTCCACCAGAACTGGTAGTCAGGTCAGTCAGCTTCCTCAAGTCTACAATGAGGAGTGGACGTGGATGTCTGATATCTGTCAGGTGCTGAGTAACTTTGAGGAGTCAACACAGATGGTCAGTGGCGATGCCGCCATCATCAGCCTCACCATCCCGCTGCTTGGCCTGTTGAAAAACTCTCTGATCAGCATGAAGTCGGAAGCTTTGCGCTCGTCACAAGAGACGGGGGAAGAAGATTCCCTTGTTGATAGCCAAAGCACCCTTAGGTCTGTTTCTCAGCGCATATCGGAGGAGGTGGAGGTGGAGGAGGATGAGGAGGAAGAGGAGGAGAATGTTGGCGAGACACAAGAGGGGACCATTGTTGAGTCCTTCACTGTTCAGCGTGTATGGGCAGAAGAAGAGGAGTTGGAGGAGTTGGAGGAGGAGGAAATGGACAGTCAGGCCAGTGAGGGGAGTGAATTCTTACGCGTTGGTACTCTGGCGCATATGGCAGATTTCATGCTAGGCTGCCTATCCCGTGACCCTCGCGTTCAAAGAATTTATTCCAGCACCGATTACTGGGTGTTCACTCTCCTGGACCCACGGTACAAGCAAAATCTTTCCACTCTCATCCCTGCAGAGGAAAGGAGTGTGAGAATGCATGAATACCAGCAGGCCCTGGTGCACAAGCTGAAACAGTATTTCCCTTCTGACAGCGCTAGCGGCAGAGGGCGTACTTCTGCGGGACAAGTAGCGAGGGAGAGTAGGCGAGCAGGCAGCTTGTCCAGCACTGGCAGGGGTACGCTTTACAAGGCCTTTGCCAGTTTTATGTCACCCCAGCAAGACACTGTCACCTGTCCCCAGTCTCGGCAGAGTAGGGCTGATCTTTACAGAAAGATGGTGAGGGAGTACGTAGCTGACCATACCATCGTCCTAAATGATCACACAGCTCCCTACAACTACTGGGTTTCAAAGCTGGACATGTGGCACGAACTGGCGCTGTACGCCTTGGAGGTTCTTGCCTGCCCTGCTGCTAGCGTGTTGTCCGAGCGGGTTTTCAGTGCAGCTGGTGGCATCATCACCGATAAGCGTACACGCCTGTCGACTGACAGCGCTGACGCTTATGAAGATGAATAAAGCCTGGATTTCTGCGGATTTTCATTCTCCACCAGGTGAAAGAAGCTCAACTTGAATAATGTATGCACTCCTCCTCCTCATTGTCCTCCTTCTCCTCCTCTTTGTACACTAAAGCAGAGGAAACTGGCTATTTTTTGCCAGGGCCAACTGGCTCTAGCTATAGTACTCTATGTATTTAATTTTTCTGGAGGGCCACCTACCCGGTCCTCTGTTTTAAGCAATTTTTGGGAGTGCCACATACAGGCACGTAATCTATTTAATTTTTCTGGAGGACCACCTACCTGCTCCTCTGGTTTGAAAACTTTTTTGGACTGCCACATACAGGCACTCAATTTATTTAATTTTTCTGGAGGACCACCTACCTGCTCCTCTGGTTTGAAAACTTTTTTGGACTGCCACATACAGGCACTATCCAAATTAAATTGTCTCCATAGCAGCCTCCACATGTCGTCTTTTTAGCTGGCTCCACACGTTGTCTCCATTGCTACCTCCACACGTCATCGCCATAGCTGCCTCCAAAAGTCGTCCATATAGCTGCCTCCATACATGGTCTCCTTATCAAACGAACTGTGTCAGGCAGAATTATCATTTACCGATATTATTTCAGCGCTTCTTGCGCATCTGTTTACATTCCCCTCACCCTCCATATCCCAAACTTATAAGAACGCTACTACACTTGATCTTATACAAAAGGTTCTTAGAAGTGCTGTTTGGGGAGTAGCCGAGAGACAGGGGCTTGGATAGGCGAAAGCTCGCCTGGCAGCGGAGCGCCAGCTCCATCCCAAGATCCAACTAACATAGTTTTAACTGCAGCACCTTTAATCTACTACTAGTTCACTGCCTCCTTACATCGTCCCCTTATCAAACGAGCTGTGTCAGGCAGAATTTTCAGGTGTTTCACCAGATACATAGTGGAACTCGGCCCATCTGTCGCCGCCATGCTGGAGACCTGAAGTTGCAATCATAGCAGCGCAATATGGATGCCCCATACTGTCGCTCTTAATCATGGAACCATTTCCGTAAAAACAATTAAAAATAGAACCACTATGCTATTCCATTATTCCTAGGTGAAATATGGCCTGCTTTGAAAATTATAATTTTTTCAAAGTAAACGCTTCTGGCCCCCAGGCCCATTTTGGGTGGGGAGGAGCCGAGAGACAGGGGCTTGGACAGGCGAAAGCTCGCCTTGCAGTGGACCGTCAGCTCCATCCCAAGATTAGGCAGCCTCAGAGGCATCCATGCATGCTGCCCCTGCTGTTTCCTGTCCATTTTGCCTCCACGATCCTCCACAGCATCCACCAATGTCACATTTCAACTCTCTATACCCCAGACGCTGGAGCACGAGAGGATATGCAGCACATCATCCCCTTATCAAACGAGCTGTGTCAGGCAGAATTTTCAGGTGTTTCACCAGATACATAGTGGAACTCGGTCTATCTGTCGCCGCCATGCTGGAGACCTGAAGTTGCAATCATAGCAGCGCAATATGAATGCCCCATACTGTCACTCTTAATCATGGAAGTCGTCTCCATGGCTGCCTCCACATGTCGTCCCCTTATCAAAAGAGCTGTGTCAGGCTCATTTTTCGGGTGTTTCACCACATACATTATGGAACTTGGTAACTATGTCGCCACCATGCTGTGTTATCGACTAAATATACCGTCAACCTTTTGTTCACATAGGAAATCATTTCAGCGCTTCTTGCTCACCTCCTTAGGTGAAACCTGAGTCCATTTAGGGTATGTCGCCATGACACTCTCTAGCCTGCCACTGCTGCCGACCCCTATAGTGTCAGGGTCAATTATTGCATTCGGTCACTCTGTCATGGCCATGCTGTTGCCCATAATTTTGGCATAATGGTGCGATTAAGGTAATGCTTATTAATGCGTATTCAGCCTCTTCCCGACATTGCATGCAGTACTACGTAACTGACAACAAGGACTTCCCACATCATAACGTAATTCTACGCCCTGCAGAAGAGAGAAGACGGACGCGGAAGCCTGAAGACGAGCCGCACAGACATCGGGGGAGCAGCTCTGTGCATCAGGGCCTCCGGAGGGTGAGTATATAAGTTTTTCTTTTTTAATGCTGGGCTCGCTGTATAATACTGGGGGTGGCTGGGGTGACTGTATACTACTGGGGGCAGGCTGTAAACTACTGGGGGCAAGCTGGGCTGGTTGTATACTACAGGGGGCAAGCTGTATACTACAGGGGGCAGGCTGTATACTATAGGGGGCTAACTGGCTATATACTGGGGGGGTCTGTGACCAATGCATTTCCCACCCTCGGCTTATACTCGAGTCAATAGGTTTTCCCAGTTTTTGGTGGTAAAATTAGGGGCCTCGGCTTATACTCAGTACGGCTTATACTCGAGTATATACAGTAGTTTTTCTTCAGTAAAATTGTAAAAAATGTATAAAAAAACTATATAAATGAGGTATCACCGGAACCGTAGTGATCCATAGAATAAAGATAATATGTTATTTTTATGGTATGGTGTATGGCCCCAAAAAATTACAAGAAGAAAGGAAATCAAAATTGACGATTTTCTTTTCCCATATACATTTAAGAGTTAATTAAATCTCATCAATAAGCCAATAACCAACTAAAATGAAGCATTTGTAAAGTGCATCTAATGTCGCTGAAAATCAACCCTTATTTGTCCAAATTGCCAATAAAATAAAGATTGTATAGTTGTTAAAAAGGGACGATGCATAATCTGCTGTGAATGGTGCAGCTTCCCTTCAATGTCCTGGCGTGTGCCCTTACAGCAGGTTGCCACCTCATATAGGGTATTGGTGCACTCAGGAGAAATTGGATATCAAATTTTTACAAATTTGTACATTTTTGAAAAACACATTCATTTAGCCAATAAATTTTAATTTCAAAATTGTTTTATCCCCTGTAAAACAATTAAAGGGTTAACAAACTTCATGAAAGTTGTTTTACATACGTCAGAAGAGAGAGTGGAAGGAGAAGGAAATGGCAGTCGGGCCAGTGGAGAGTGAGAGGGACGTGATTCTGCGCTTGGGACTCTGGCAACATATGGCAGATTCATGCTAGGCTGCCGTATACCGTGACCCTCCGTACAAAAGGAATTATTCCAGCAACGATTAATGGGGTATTTCACTCTCCTGGACCCACAGGGTACAAGCAAAATCTTCCTCTTCATCCCGTGAGAGGAAAGGAGTGTGGAAATGCAGTATACCAAGCAGGCCCTGGTGACACAAGATTGAAATAGTATTTCCCTGTTGACCGCGCTAGCGGCAGAGGGCGTACTTCTGCGGACAAGTAGCGAAGGGGAGAGAGTATGGAGAGCAAGGCAAGCTTGTCCAGCACTGTCAGGGGTACGCTATTACAAGGCCTTGCCAGTTTGTTATGGCACCCCAGCAAGACATGTACACCTGTCCCCATCGTCTCAGGAAGAGGTAGGGTGATCTTCTAACAAGAAAGATGGTGATAGGGAGTACTGTAGCTGACCAGACCATCGTCCTAAAATGATCACACTAGCTCCCTACAAAACTACTGTGGGTTTCAAGCTGGACATGTGGGCACGAACTGGAGCGTACGCCTTAAAAGGTTCTTGCCTTGCCCTGCCGCTTAGCGTCTTGTCCGAGCGGGGTTTCAGTGCAGCTGGTGGCATCTCACGAATAAGCGTACAGCCTGTTGATGACAGCAGCTGACAGGCTGACGCTTCTCAAAGGATGAATAAGAATAAAGCCTGGATTTCTCCAGATTATTTCATTCTCCACCAGGGTTATGAAGAGCTCAAACCGGAATAATGTATTGCACCATTTCCTCCGTCCCATTGTCCTCCTTATCCTCCCTTTGTACATAAAGCATAGGTAAACTGGCTATTTTTTTTTGCAGGGCCAACTGCTCAAGCTTATATAGTACTCTATTTATTTATTTTTCTTGAGGGCCATACCCTAAAAACAAAAACCCCGGGGTCCCGCTGTTTTAAGTTAAGTCAATTTTTGGGAGTTGCCACAATAACAGGCACTAAATCTATTTAATCTTTTTCCTGGAGACAACCTACCTGGCTTCCTCTGTTTTGAAAACTTTTTGGCTGCACATACAGTGCACTCAAGTTTATTATAATTTTTATTGGAGGACCACCTACCATGCTCCTCGGGTTTGAAAACTAGTTTTTTGGACCATGCCACATACAGGCATATCCCAAATTAAATTGTCTCCATAGCAGCCTCCACATGTCGTCTTTTGTAAGCTGTAGCTGCTCCCACGTTGTCTCCATTGCTACCGTACCACAGTCATCGCATAGCTGCCTCAAAGTAGCTCCAATATAGCTGCCCAGCTCCATACATGGTCTCCTATCAACAACTGTGTCATAGGCAGAATTTTTGGGTTGTTTTCAATGGATTCCCATTCACACAAACTTGTTACTTTGCGCCACCCTTACGTGTAATCCACAAAATATTACTGGCAAACCTTTTATCCATTTACCAAATATTTCAGCGCTTCTTGCGCATGGGGGTTGTTTTTTTACATTCCCCTCACCCACCATATCCTAAACTTATAAGGAACGCTACTACAACTTGATCTTTACAAGGTTCCTTAAGAAGTGCTGTTTGGGGAGTAGCCTGAGGACAGGGGCTTGGGGATGGCGAAAGCTCGCCTGGCAGCGGAGCGCCACCGCCTCCATCTCAAGATCCAACTACCATAGTTTTAATATGCAGCACTTTATCGTACTACTATTCCTGCCTGTCATACATCGGTACCCTTATTGAAACGAGCTGTATCGGGCAGAATTTTGGGTTGTTTCATGGCTTCCACATCAAACTTTGTTAACTTGTCCCCACCCTGCTGTGTAATCCACAAAAATATACTGGCAAACTTTTTATTCGAATTACCAATATTATTCAGCGCTTCTTGGCATCTGTCATACATTCCCCTCACCCGCCATATCCAAACTTATATAGAACCGCTACTGAACACTTGATCTATACAAAGGTTCTTAGAGAAGTGTGTTTGGGGAGTAGCCCTAGAGCAGGGCTTGGATTGGTGAAAGCTCGCCTGGCATCGAAGAGCCCAGCTCCATCTCAAGGATCCAACTAACATAGTTTTAACTGCTGCACAACCTCTTACTCTACTACTAGTTCACCTGCCTCCATAACATCGTCACCTTATCAAACGAGCTGTGGTAGGCAGATTTTTCGGGTGTTCCCAGATTACATATGTGGAACGCGTGCCCAATTGTCGCACGCCGTGCGTGGAGAACCTGACAGTTGCAATCATAGCAGCGCAATATGGATGCCCCATACTGTCCGCTCTAATCATGGAACACATTTCTGTAAAAACAATTGAAAATAGAACCACTATGCTATTCCTTATTGCCTAGGTGAAATATTCAAACGACCCGGCCTGCGTTGAAAATTAAATTTTTCAAAGTAAACGCTTCTGAGCCCCAGGCCAATTTGGTGGGGGGAGCCGAGAGACAGGGGCTGGACAGGCGAAAGCCGCCTGGCGTGTGACCGCAGCTCCATCCCAAGATTAGGCAGCCCAGAGATCCTGCATGCTGCCCTGCTGTTTCCTGTCCATTTTGCCTCCACGACCTCCACAGGCGTCAACCAATGTTCATTTAACTTCTATACCCCAGACGTGGAGCACGAGAGGCTATGGCAGCACATCGGTCCCTTATCAAACGAGCTGTGTCAGGCAGAATTTTCAGGGTTTCACCAGATACATAGGAACTCGGCCCATCTGTCGCCGCCATGCTGGAGACCTGAAGTTGCAATCATAGCAGCGCATAGAATGCCCATACTATCGCTCTTAATATGGAAGTCGTCTCCATGGCTGCCTCCACATTAGTCCCCTTATCAAAAGAGCTGTGTCAGCTCATTTTCGGATTTTTCACCAAATACGTTATGGAACTTGGTCACTATTCGCCACCATGCTGTGTTATCGACTAAAATACCGTAAAAACCTTTGTTCACATAGGAAATCATTCAACTCTTTGGTGAAACCTGAGTCCTTTAGGTAGGTCACATAGAGCTCTAGCCTGTCACGTGCTGCGCTGACGTTTGCCTGCCGTCTCTATACGTGTCAGGGTCAATTATGGATGTTTGAGATGCTATCTAGCCTCATCGGTCACTCTGCATGGCCATGCTGTTGCCCATAATTTTGGCATAATGGTGCGATTAAGCAGCCTCAGAGGCATCCATTGCATGCTGCCCCTGCTGTTTCCTGCTCCTGTTTCCGTGGTGTTTACCATCCTTTTCTGAGGTTCCAGTGTTTGGCCAAGCTTCCCTGTGAGATCCTTGGTCCCCTTGAAAAAATGCTCGAGTCTCCCTTGACTTCAATGGGGCTCGTTATTCGAGACGAGCACTCGAGCATCGGGAAAAGTTTGTCTCGAATAATGAGTACCCGAGCATTTTAGTGCTCGCTCATCTCTAGTCATTTCTTAAAAGTCATCTGATTGGACAAATATAATATCAAACAAGATGATTTAATAAACAGCGCTCGAGCGCAGGCGCACTCGCCCCTAGCGTTGTCTTGAGGAGACAGCCATATGGTTTGTCTGTAGGGCACAGTCCTTGGATGTGTAATACAGGGAAAGTGCAGTGATAGGTACTATTGTTATCACACCGGTGATGGGTAGTGATGGCGGCTCTAGCTGCCGCAGGCAGTAAGCTTGTTGTGTGGCCGAGCTGACAAAATGGCACAGGTTAGGGAAGGGAAGATATTTCTCTGCATGCCAAGCCACGGAAAATTGGCTCATGCAAGCAGAATTAATGTGTCTTTTCTACAATATAATTCTGTGCAGTCAAAGTAACAATATGAATGCATTAGCACAGAGTCAGAACAGCATTACCAGGGCATCAGAACAGCGTCAGCACAAAATCAGCAAAACATCAGCACAGCGTCAGCATGGCGTCAGCACAACGCCAGCACAACCTCAGCACAGCATCAGCACAGCGTCAGCAAAACATCAGCACAGCGTCTGCACAGCATCAGCACAGCATCAGCACAGCATCAGCACAAAATCAGCACAGCATCAGCACAACACCTGCACAGCGTCAGCACAGCATCAGCACAGCGACAGCACGGTGTCAGCACAACATCAGCACAGCATCAGCACAGTGTCAGCACTGCATCTGCACAGCATTGGCACAGCATTAGCATAGAGTCTGCACAGCATCTGCACAGCATCAACACAGTGTCAGCACAGCATCTGCACAGCGTTTCACAGCATCAGCACAGTGTCAGAACAGCATCAGCACAGAGTTGCTAGCGTTGTCTTGAGGAGAAAGCCATATGGTTTGTCTGTAGGGCACAGTCCTTGGATGTGTAATACAGGGAAAGTGCAGTGATAGACTATTGTTATCACACCGGTGCTGGTAGTGATGGCGGCTAAGCTGCCGGCAGGCAGATAAGCTTGTTGTGTGCCGAGCTGCAAATGCACAGGTAGGGAAGGGAAGATATTTCTCTGCATGCCAAGCCACGGAAAATTGGCTCATGCAAGCAGAATTAATGTGTCTTTTTTACAATATAACGCTGTCGCAGTCAAAGTAACAATATGAATGTATTAGCACAACGTCAGAACAGTATGACAGGCATCAGAACAGCGTCAGCACACACATCAGCAAAACATCAGACAACACTCAGCACTAAACATCAGCACAGCACCTGCACAGCATCAGCACACGTCAGGCACGGCATCAGCACAGCGTCAGCACGTTGTCAGCACAGCAGCATCAGCACAGCGTCAGCACAAGCATCAGCACAACCTGCACGCATCATCACAGTGTCAGCACTGCAAACTGCACAAGCGTTGGCACAGCATTAGCACAGAGTTCTGCACAGCAGGCATCAACACACGTGTCAGCACAGCATCTGCAACAGCGTTTCACAGCATCAGCACAGTGTCAGCACAGCATCAGCACAGAGTTGCACAGTGCCTAAATAAATTGTGTGAAGGAAAATGAACATGCTTATGATTTCCACACATTCACAGTATATAGTGTGCCACTCTACTAATATGGTGGTGCTCCATAAGAGGCAAATGTTCCAACTCAAATTGCTCTCCTTTTGTCATTCCCATATCCCGCTCTACATTCTATATTTTAATATCCCTGCGACATTATTCGTACAATTAATCAGGACTAGTACTTACATGTCCATGTCTACCTCCCCGAAAACAAGGTATAAAGTAATTCTGTGACTGGCGCTCTATTAGTCATCTAATGTAGTGTTATTTGTGGAGTCTCGTAATTTGAATGACACAATAAATTTTTGGTCTTGCAATCATTGTCCTCTTTCTTATCCCCTAAGTCATGTAAATCTAAACACCACCTATACGCTAGCATGGGGAGACTTTCGGAAAGATTTTCGTCCACACAAATCTGCAGAGCCTCAAACTGCACAAGATCTGGCTGCAAACCAACAAGTTAGGCTGCAAATTAGACAATTTACTACAGAAATAAAGATTCATGTCCCCTCCATGAGTCCTAATTTCTCCACAAGCATGACATTTAAGTGTTCTTTGAATAACTAACTAATGCATGTTTAATAATTGGTGAAATCCTGGCAAACAGGTAAAGCACCAAAACTCTGAAAGAAATATGGTTGATGTGTAAACCAGTCTAAAGACCTCTCCTTTTTTTATGAACCACACAACCAAAACAGGTTTTAATAACAGCAGGGTACAGTTTGTACTTATAATGTATCAACAACTGGGATTAATCCATTTCATCTCCTGACCTAACATAAGAGTGAGGTTTCAGGTATGGGTGCCCTTCTATAATAAGCCAACCATTTTGAAGTCATGTTTATCATGGTTACTATGGGGTATAGGGAAAAGCTTTGTAAAACGTCATAAGAATCCCCAGAATGTATGATATAATTAGTGCCTTATTCAGAATGGAAGGCGGAGGAGGGAATTATTATTAAGTTTACCCTTTAAACCAGACCCTTGTGCATTAAAGTTATGATCTAAACTAAGGAAAGTCCTGTAAATGATGTTAAGACGCGATTGGGGGACACATAAACCCAGTTCCTTTGGACAACGCTCATCCCATAGTGTCTTGCCTCCACTAAGTGAAAAACAGGTAGCCCACTACTACCTTGATTGTGGTGACGCTCCTGGCTCTGATCATAAAATAAAGATGGCAGGAACCCATGTCAAGTAACATACTTTACTGAAGTCCCTCCACCAACATGAGCAAGGAAACAGCTTTCTGTACCTTTCAAGTGGTTACGTTTGTCTTATAATTTTATATCATCCACAAAGACTGTATATCAATTGCTGAGTGGTTTCCCTATCATTGGCATCATTGGAATTTTTACTTACATATTACTGTACTGTTCCAAAGTACTGTAACAAGGAACAAAGACCTTTGGGCCCCAATTGAACTTTGTACTCAGGGCCGCCCAATATACCTAAAATCACTCTGCCACCCCAATCCCAAAGCCACATAAAAATCCTCCTGGCCACCCCAATCCCAATCCCATCCCCTCCTTACCACCACTATAGAAATGACTGCAATACAAACTGACATATACTCATAGTAACCAATGCTCCTACAGAAGAAAATCCTCACAGCGCGTATATAGACGTAGTTGTCCAGCGAGACTTTCCACTCACTAATCAATAATAAATACTGTCACAAAGCCCAGTCCACATAAAAAAATAAAAAACACCCTGCAGTAATATAAACATTTACCTCCCATGCTCTGGTCTGCTTCCTCTTCTCCTTCTCTCGCGGCGCAAACGTGCATAGCAGGGGCCGAGGCAGGTCTGTAACTACTGCCTTTGAATATTTATAAGACATGGTCACAGGTTGTGCACGGGCAAAGTGCCACACCGACATCTTCTGCCCATGCAAGCCCCCCTGATAAATCAGTAGTCGGCCACTTGTAACAACTGATTGACTATTTACTTCATCGCTTTTTTTTGGCTGGCAGGCCTTGTGGGCCACCGGGGAAGGGGAAAAAGGATAAATGACAAAGCCCATAATATCCTGTGAATTTAAATCTCTTGCTTATTCGCAACTTTATGAAAGAAATTATGGGACAGTCCTAATGAGTGTTTTGTCCAAATATTTCTGTCAATGCCACACACATAATCGAAGTCTGTCATCACTGAGGAGTATACCACCACCCAGACTCACCCACTGTACTCCTAAGGATAAAGGAACAGAGATATAAATGAGCTACAGTGACATGTTTCATGGGCCTATAGTCCAGAATTTAATGTTATCTTTGAAGTTCCAATCACTGAAATAGAGGGATGGTCTGCACTGCACTTCATTTAGTGATAATTACTAAAAAAAAATAAAGAACTCACTCACTCGGAAAACCAAAAGGAATTGCAATAGTACAAACGCAAATCTTATCGAAGGCGAAAGGACGGCGACTCTTCGGAAACGCCGGCTTGGGCGGGTGATTAGATCTGTTGAGTCGTCGCCCTCATTCATTCCTCCCTCCTTTCTCTTAACAACATGTCAGCTTCCCGTATCTCCTCCCTCCCCTATTCCTGGTTATGATCACTACATAATCATCATTCTTATATTAGGCAACAGTAAGGAAGCTGTCATCTCATACAATGGAACCAAACCCAACAAGGAAACCTATCCACCCAACACCACACAAAACAAGCAACAAAAGAATCATAATAACATTATTACAATTCTTCTTTCTGCTTTCATATTCTCATATCTGACCATAAATGCAGAAGTGGGAAAATTTCCATGTTAACTCAAGCTTACTTAATATCTTACGGACGGCCGCTGTTACGAAGATAAATGACAGAATTGTACAGGATGACATCTGCTACTTGTTGAAGATTAAGCTTAAACATTTATATAAAGAAGATAAGTATAAAGAACAAATCCACATGTTATCTCAAGGACTGACATCCACATTTCACCCTGCGCGTCCATCAGATAGATGCTGAAGGCCTGGGCTACACAAACAATTGGAAGTTCTTCCTTCAGATCTTGAGTGAGGGTATTACTGAGTTTGAGTATGCCAAGGAAGAATCTCAAAGCCTTGTAGCAGAAGCATCACTGTGGCACACACTGTGATAGCAAATAACAAGACAAACAATAGATCTCCCAGACAACCAAATGGATCACGCCCAAAGACAATCACCCAACACGCAACCCATGAGGCCACTCTAATGTTTGGAAAGTATAATACATTGTCAAAGAAGGGAATCTGTCAAATGTACACACTCAGTACGCCTGTGGGCAGATATTATAACACAGAAAGGCGAAGTATATGTATATAATGCCAATGTTAAAATAGGATTCAGGACAGGAAAACTTCTATTTTATAAATGTAAACACAACACAAACATCAAAGTCCCATTTTTTGATAATTTTTGCTTTTATAAGAAGTGAATCTACCAAACACCAAAACTCCCTATAAACTGTACTAGCAAAAGTCTTAGTTATATTATGGCAGACGGTTCACTGAAGATGAATAAACAGGCTTTGGATAAAAATAAGGAGTGTGAAATTGATTATACTATGTTAGAATTTATTTTGCGAAGGGAACGAAGGTAATAAAAAAACCCTATTTTACTTATATACAACGGACTGACACTTTTTGGATAATTTCATCTAGTGATATAATCGAAGGAGCTATTGAATGTATTACTATTAAGGACTACTATTCATTTACCAACAGAATTGTGAGAAGTACAAGTAGTGTTCAGAATCCTATAAAAACCTACATTTGTCTCCTGTGTGGACCAGACAATAACAGTCTCTGATAAGACAGATGTGCAGCGTTTGTGACTGTATAGAGGGGATCAAACTGCACAACTTACCTCATAATGATGGTGACAATACTGATGGATAATCATTCTATCTGCTGGGATGGCCTAGTTTAAATATGCGTCTTCATATGACAGTAATCATGCTTGGGTGTGTGCTGTCCGGTGATCTGTGAAAATACCATACTGTACATTTTTACGACTAGTTTACCTTTATAATTTTTCAGACTGATTTTGCAGATCAGGAACAATAGGGCCACTAACACAGTTGGTCACAGCAATTCAGATTCAATGGGTTCGCTGATTAAAACAGATGCCAGTTAATTGCAGTGGGTGTATAAACTCTTTTCTAAAACTCATTTCCTTGGGCCCACTGTAAGTTATCCTATAAATAGTAACTGCTACATAACAGTTCAGGAAGCAAATGAAAATTCACTGTTCTCCAGTAGTACTGCCACCACAGAGATCAATACTCTACTCTAAATTATGTCTATGGCTCTAAGCTCTTGTTCCCAGTTCCGGGCCAAACAAGGCTTGCCGATCAAATCCCTCCCTGATCCTCTAAAATTATAGGGTTTTCCTTATCCTTATCCCTGAGGCATATAATAAAAACCAACTCAGTTCCTTCGATTATCTGCGACACGCACCAATCTTCCTCCCCTAACTGAACATTTTCCATACCTCAATCTCCAAGGTCCCTCTTGGGTCAGAACATTTGCCTCTCTTGGGAACCACCGAAGCAAATGACTCCTCGACTGGCTCTAAATAGACTACTACTATATCCCGCATCATCTTGCGTGGTTCAATGCATATTACTTAACACATAAGGAAGGGGATTATTTATAGGCTTATATGTGGTAATTCCTTGGGTGAGCTGTAGCAAAGTCTGCAAAGAACCACGGTAAAGGCGCGCCAGATGAGAAGGACTCATAAAAATGTTATGTGACACCAACAAGGCTAAGATGGGACACAAAAAGTGAGGGAGCAGAAAGCAGTGCAGTTTATAGGGAAGATCGTGAAACCGGTGGCCGAGTTTAGATAACATTTAAAGGTTTGAAAGTAGGGAAGTCTGACCTGACATTTTGGTATCATTCCAGGAGTACGGGTGGGGTGCATGTGGGAGAAGTCCTAGGAGAATGTTGTGACACAAAAAGAAGGGGAAATGTAATAAAAAAAAGAGTGAAGCTGAAGGCCCATGAAGATGCAGTCTTGGACGTAATTGGCTGATGAGTTCAGAGATATAGAGATGGGGAAAAAAAACAGGTTATGACCAGTTTGTAAGTCATGGTTAGTATTTTAATTGAATTTGCTGTGCAATGGGTACCAAAAAAATATAATTTTCCGGGCGTGTAAGCCTATTTCTGCGTCTCTGTCTATTTCTGTCTTCTCTGGGGTCGTCTGATACGCTGGTTAAATAACATCCCGACCCAAAAGGGGAGAGGCCAGTGGAACCTACACCTCCTGTTATCACAGCTGTCCGTCTTTCGTGGTGTCCCCGTTTTCATTTCGAGTTCTCCCTTCTTATCATATTTCAGCACAAAGGCTGCCAAAAGGCTGCACCCTATCGGCCGGGTTTTTCTCTCCACTTCACATCGAATGTCTGCGCGCTCGTCTTCGTCTTCCTTTTTTCCCTCCTGTCTTCTGTCCGTCCTTCACCTCTTTCTTCTTTCTCTTTCTTCTAATTCTCTTCTTTTCTGCTGGGCGCCTCCATGTTTTTCTTTTATTCCCATCAGCCGGCGCGCGTCTAATACTAAAAGGTACTATAACTAGGCACACAAACCTGCCGGTGGAAGATCAATGCGGCTCCCAGCAGAAGAAAGAAGACGGGGCGGTCGGGAACACACTGAAGTAACCGCGGACCACGCGGACATCTGTGGAAGCAAAAGCGCAGCACATCGGGGTCAGGGGGATCGGCCGTGCCGACGAGGACCCAGAGGGTGTAGTATTAAAAGGTAAGTTTGTGTTTTTGTTTTTTTGTATATATATGGGCTGGTGATGGGGGTGACTGTGGCTAAGGTATAGACACTTTTCTCAGGGGCTGGGGGCTGTGCTGTAATATACTGGCAATGGGGCTTGTAGTGCTTGTAATACTAAACGACGTAGAGCGAAGACACAACTACTTATTATACGTAAAGTGGCAGAGTGCTGTATACTGACATTTACATCCGGGGCAGTTCTTTTACTACTCCGTTCCTTGTAAAAACAGTGCTGTAACTACTGGGGGGCTGTGCTGTATACTATACTGGGGGCTGTGCTGTATACTACGACCTACTGGGTTCGTTGTGGCTGTATACTCCGGGTTCTGTTCCTTGTATCTACTGGGAGGCTAAATGTGCTGTATACTAGTATAATACTACTTGGGTGCTGTTGCTGTAACTTACTGGGGCTTGTGCATGTAATAGGTAATGTTGTTGTTGTATGCCTTAATGTTTAAATGGGATGTGTGACAGTTTTGAATGCAGATACATAGTGGAACTCGGCCCATCTGTCGCCGCCATGCTGGAGACCTGAAGTTGCAATCATAGCAGCGCAATATGGATGCCCCATACTGTCGCTCTTAATCATGGAAGTCGTCTCCATGGCTGCCTCCACATGTCGTCCCCTTATCAAAAGAGCTGTGTCAGGCTCATTTTTCGGGTGTTTCACCAGATACGTTATGGAACTTGGTCACTATGTCGCCACCATGCTGTGTTATCGACTAAATATATCGTCAACCTTCTGTTCACGTAGGAAATCATTTCACCTCCTTTGGTGAAACCTGAGTCCATTCAGGGTATGTCGCCATGACACTCTCTAGCCTGCCACTGCTGCCGCTGCCTCTGCATGCCGTCCCTTATAGTGTCAGGGTCAATTATTGGATGTTTTAGATGCTATCTAGCCTCATTCGGTCACTCTGTCATGGCCATGCTGTTGCCCATAATTTTGGCATAATGGAACATCAGCATAACATCAGCACAGCACCTGCACAGCATCAGCACAGCGTCAGCACGGCATCAGCACAGCGTCAGCACGGTGTCAGCACAGCATCAGCACAGCGTCAGCACAGCATCAGCACAACGTCTGCACAGCATCAGCACAGTGTCAGCACTGCAACTGCACAGCGTTGGCACAGCATTAGCACAGAGTCTGCACAGCATCAACACAGTGTCAGCACAGCATCTGCACAGCGTTTCACAGCATCAGCACAGTGTCAGCACAGCATCAGCACAGAGTTAGCACAGTGCGCTAAATAAATGTGTGAAGGAAATGAACATCTTATGATTTCCACACATTCACAGTATATAGTGTGCCACTCTACAGTATATGGTGGTGCTCCATAAGAGGGCAAATGTTCCAACTCATAATTGCTCTCCTTTTTGTCATATCCCTGCTCTTACATTCTATATTTTAATATCCCTGACATTATTCTGTACAATTAAGCAGGACTAGTACATTACATTGTCCAGTGTCTACCTCCGAACAAGGTATAAAGTAATTCTGTGACTGGGCTCTATTAGTCATCTAATGTAGTGTTATTTGTGAGTCTCTGTAATTTGAATAGACACAATAAAAGTTTTGGTCTTGCAATCATTGTCCTCTTTCTTATCCCTAAGTCAATTGTAAATCTAAATAACCCCTTAAGTACGCAGCCATTTTGTACCTTAAAGGTGTTTTCCCATTTGGGCATTTACATTTAATTAAATTCATTTGCCATTTGTAAACATTTCTTCAATTAGATGTTAATAAGAAAAATGTTCCTGTGTGAAAATAATTTCTCATAAATGTCGCCATGTTGTCCCTTAGAAACGAGATAGCTTCCTGGGATACGACCACGTCACACTTTGGCAGCGGTGGCCAGACTATAGAGACGGACCACCAGGATTCAACAATCATTACCACAGGACGGCTGTGCGACATGTAGTAACTTCCGGACATTTTATATACAATAACCTTTTGTTTCTTTGTGCAATCACTCCAGCAGAGGTGGCCGTATCCAAGGACACGGTCTTGTTTCTAAGGGACAATATGACTACATTTATGAGAAATTATCTTCACAAAGGATTTTTTTTTAAAATAACATCCAATTGAAGAAATGTTTATATATGACAGATTAATGAAACTAAATGTGAGTGCCCAGACGAGACGAGAATACCCCTTTAAGGCTCAGCCCGATTTTTTGGATTCTGACCTGCGTCGCTTTATATGGTTATAACTTTTGAACACTGTTACTTATCAAAACGATTCTGAGATTGTTTTTCCCCACATGTTGTGCTTCATTTTAGTGGTAAATGTCGGCTGATAAGTTTTGCGTTTATTTACAAAAAAAAGAAAAAAATGATGAATTTTTTGAAACATTTGCCATTTTTGAAATTCTAAATCATCGCGTTTTCAGGCAGATAGATTTACCACCTAAATAAGTTGCTGAATAACATTTCCCATATGTCTACTTTACATTTTCATAATTTTTGATAATTGGATAATTTATTTTGATGTCACATGAATAGCGATTTTCCATATTTAAGAATTAACTAATTTGGGGATAAATACAGTTTTGAATTAAATTGTACATATTTGGCATCAAAACCCCCTATATAATTAACCCATTTTCAAATCTTCACCCCTCAAGCTATCAGAAACAGCTTTTACAAAGATCGTTAACCCCTTGAGATCTTCATAGTAATTGAATCAAAATGGATGTGAAATTTAGAATGGTCAAATTGTGCCGGTTATACGTTCATTTAGCCCTAAAATTTACACATTTCCAAAAGATAAAAAGATAAAACCCACCATAAAGTTTATTCTATAATTTCTCCCGAGTGCAGAGACCCCTCACATGTGGCCGTTACTTGTTTTATGGGTGCACAGCGAGGCTCAGAATGGAAGGAGTGAACTGCAGCTGCCAGGATTTTAGTTTCCTCATTGGCCCCTTTTGTAGGCTATAAAATTGTAGCTTTTTCGTTATTGGGGCCTTTGACAGCATTTTTATTGTGGGATGAGAAGCTTTTTCCAGTGTTACCATTTTGGGGTTGGTATCTCCTATTGTTGAAAATTTAGGAACTTTTTTTTGAGGGCAGGAGTAGAAAAGCATCAATTCTGTACTGGATTTTTTCCTTTTTGTTGGTGTTCACCGTATAGCCGAATGATCATGTTATCTTTATTCTATGGGTTGATACGATTACGGGGACCAGACATGAATATTTTTTCTTACGTTTTACTAAATTTGTCAAACAAGACCCTAATGTGGGGAAAAATCTATCATTTTTGCATCGCCGTCTTCCAAGTGGCATAACATTGTTACTTTTTTGGCTACAGAGCTGGTTGATGGCTTGTTTTTTGTGCGACATGTAGTTCCTTGCAACAGTATCATTCTGGAGTACATATGTTTTTTGATCACTTTTTATAGCATTTTTTGTGGGATTGCATAGATAAAATTCATAAGTTTTGGAGATTTTTTTTTTACAGTGTTCAACATACGGGTTCAATAATGATTTACTTTTATTCTGCGGGTTCTTACAGATGTGGTGATATGTGGTGTTTGTGTTATGATTTAGACTTTTTTGGGGGTTATATGTCTCTTTATATGTTTTGGGGCTTTTGGGCATTTTTATTGATTTATTACTATTACTTTTATTGAAGAACTTTTTTTTTTTACTTTTTCCAGCATGGGACACGAACAAGCAATCATCTAATTGCTTGTTCATGATAATACTCTGCAATACTGATGTTGTTTTTACAGCAAGCATTAATAGACATGCCATTTGTTTTGCTTACAGAGCTGTTTTAGAGCTTTTTTGTGAGACAAGCTGTAAATGGTACTTTTAGATCACTTTTTATCCAGTTTTTATGAGATTGGGTGTAAAAATATCATAATTTTTCAGTATTTTTAACTTTATTTATTTTAACTTTTTACAGTGTTCACAGTGTGAGTTCAGTAATAATTTATTTCTATTGTACAAGTTGATACGGACATAGTGATCCCCAATATTCTGTGTTTTTGTGTGGATTTTCACATTTTATGTTTTATGTGATTTTTACAGAGGATGGGAGCATTTGGGGTCTTTTTTTAAAAAAAATTAATAATATTTTAATTGCACTAGTTTTTTTATTGTTTTATTTTGTTTTATTGCGGAAGATGAATAAGAGATCATTTGTCGAACGGGGGGGATTTCATTCGTTCTTTAAAAAACTGATGGAGAAGACATGATAAATCTCCCCAAATGTCCCTCATATGCTCCTTTAGCCTTTGCTATTTTTTACATTTATCATTATGAACAATGGAGACATGTGGCTAATGTATAATGAGGCATAATCCTTAGGCTCATAGCTCTGTCACCTAACGAGTTAGCATGTATTATGCTCAAAATGTTGGTTTTAATAAATTTCCCCCATTAAGTTATGAGTTGGATCAGTGTATTTATCACTTCCATGTTCCAAGCTTCTAAATCTGAGCAACAGGTTCAGGAGTCTGAGGAAAATGTTTCCATGGTCAAAACTTTTTATCTGATCTCACCCTGTGCAGGAGTTTGGCCGGTTACAAACTCAAAAGCTTAGACAAGGCAAGCAAAGAAGGAGAGTATCAGACTCTAGGGGTAGTGGACCCACTGAGCCACCACAGACGATGACGTAAGACAACACCTGGGTACGGAGTCTAAGTGGTACCCGGTTTTTACCAGAGCCCAAGACAAAGAGGTTTGGACTTGCTGCAGCGTAGCAGAGGTGCATAGTCAGGAATGGAACCGGGGTCACAATGGGAAATCACATTAATAGCATAGGGCATAGTAAAAAAGCTTTCTTTAGGGCACAAGGCATGCAGATCCGGCAGGGGACATAGGAAGGGACTGGAATTTATACAGAATGGGCAGGCAGATGGCCAGCGCCAATTTTTGTCAGGCCGGCCAGAGCCAGCACTGGATCGAGGCTATGCGAGTGAGCCAGCAGGGGTTCTGGGGAGCACGGAGGGGCATGGGTGCGCCTGCAACCCGGGAAGAAGCACTCATGACAGAGTGGAATATTGTATAACCCCAATGACCAAGAGGAACAATGTGGTGGACAGAGAGTAGATGCTGCCAGATGTTTGCATGGAGCACACAAATAATAAGCTTTTAGAAAAGCTCTTTTACTACACATAATGTATCCGGAGAAGTTCAGATAGGAGGAAAGGTAAAGAAAGATGCTCCTTTGTATGAACTCAACATGGATTGTGCCAAGACAAATACATCGGAAGGGTAAATTCTTAGAGTTTCGTCCTAATTGTAGTGATAACATTATAATATGAATGTCTGATAATAATTTGTCACCAGTCCACTTTATACTCAACCAGGTACTAATCCAGGACAGACAACCTTCACTAATGTACAGCAAGGCTGAACTATGGCAAGGCATAATATGTCCCAATAAAATACTTTGAAGTAATATGTTCATATTTCATGTAGACTAAGGTCACATAGAAGTCACCAGATTCTATATATTGATATTTATGTGTTTATTTTTTTATGACTTGCAGACAGTGACACCTGCCATCCATGTCCTGAAGATGAGTGGCCTGACGAGATGAAAGTGAGGTGCATTCCTAAAACCTTTGAGTTTCTATCCTATGAGACGGACAATTTGGTTTTCATCTTTTTAGCACTTACTTTAACTTTTTCTGTTATAACATTGTTAATATTAATAAGTTTCATTTCTTACTGGGACACTCCAATTGTTAAAGCCAATAACCGGACTGTGAGCTTCATCCTCCTGGTCTCCATCTTGCTGAGCTTCCTCTGTGTCTTCTTCTTCCTTGGTCGTCCAGTGGACATCACCTGCTTACTGAGACAAACATCATTTGGGATCTTCTTTGCTATTGGAGTCTCTTCTGTTTTGGCCAAGACTATCACAGTCTGCATTGCCTTCAAAGCCACAAAACCAGGAAGTTCCTGGAATAGACTGGTCTCATTTAAAGTGTCTAATTCTGTGGTCCTGGTGTCTTCTTCTGTACAAGTTCTTATTTGTGTTATTTGGCTGTTGGTGTCTCCTCCTTATGTAGAGTATAACCATCACACGTATCCTGGGAAGATCATCATTCAGTGTAATGAGGGGTCAGATATCTGCTTCTACTCCATGTTGGGTTATATGGGGCTCCTGGCAGCTGTGAGCTTTGTTCTGGCTTTCATGGTGAGGACATTACCGGACAGTTTTAATGAGGCCAAGTACATCACCTTCAGCATGCTGCTGTTCTGCAGTGTCTGGATCGCCATGATCCCGGCTTATCTGAGCACCAGAGGGAAATACATGGTGGCTGTGGAGGTATTCGCCATCCTGACCTCATGTGCCGGAGTTCTGGGTTGTATATTTTTCCCTAAACTTTACATTTTGCTTTTAAAGCCTGAACAAAACTCAAGAAACATCATTCTGGAGAAAATGAAGTTGTAAATAGTTGATAATAATATTAAATAGGATAATTACATGGTTTTAAACCCCAAGTTTCTGCAAAATAATCCTTCTAGAAGCCATAGAATCCATGACATTTTCATATTTCAGTCTACATAGATGCCGTGTATGAAGGATTATTTTTTGATGGATACATTGCATTTTCTAAGACACCATTTACTCTTCCATGTAGTATGCCGGGAGCTGGGAAAATCCAAATGTTATGGAACTGAAATATGATCTAAAACTGTAAAAAATGTTCTCTATATCGCCCTTTTCTGACAGTCATAACTTATAGTTATAATTGTGGTAGGTGTTAGTTTTTGCAGGGGGAGCTGCTGTCTTCGTTGATACCATGTGGGAACTGTAGATTTTTAAAATCACTTTAATAAAATTCTTTATTAGTATTAAAAATGGCAAAAAATTACATAAATTGACAAATTTTCTTTTGATAAATTTTCAAAGAAATGATAGTTTAGAGGAGGAGGTGGTGGCCACAAAGCCCTAGGTAGCCAGCAGAAGATGCAGAAGGCTGCCAAGGCACATGCAAAAACCAAAATTATCTGCATAGACATAAAATCCCAAAGGAATAGCCGGTTGTTTGTCGCGCTGTTCGAGGAATATAAATAATGAAAAAGGGTGTAAAAGAAAGTCTGTAGTGTAATAATATTACAACACATTTCGGGGATGGATTATTTTATCAGGTCCATTAAATTCCACTACAAAAAAAATTATAATGAAAATTAACAAGATACAGTATAAGATAGAAGGAGTGGGTAAATGGCAGACATTGAAAAATTAATTAAAGTTAATTTAAAAAAACTCAGTCTATATTGAAGAATCTTAATGGAGAAGCTATAAAAGTAGTTTCACTATTAAGATGAGGCTCACGTGTGGCTTGTGTGAAATGTGTGTCTGGCAGCAGCACTAGAGAAGCATCCGAACTGCCTGGTGCTCAAAGTTTAACTGCCGACATGTGGATTGACGCTTGCGCAGTGTGGCCGCCAAAGGGGTTCTATATGCGCATGCGCGTCAGTTCTCTCTGTTGAAAGTATGTATGTATTTATAATCTTATACACCATAAGGCACTGTTGCTCAATTATACCCTGACAACATAGGAGAAAGCCCTACACATCAGGGATTTCGCAGTACAAAACATATTTCACTACTAGTGCGGTGTGTGTTATAATATTCATCTATATCCTCGACATGGCCTGCTACCACATACCATGCCCAGGGCCAAGCACAGCCCAGAATATTTCCTTGGAGACCCACCAGTTCTTGGAGTGAGCAACAATCTCAGCACCACGGGTATGAGCAGTGAAGTGCAAAAAAACATGAGCGGCACTGGAGGATAAACCAAGGAAAAAATATGGAAATTCCTGAGGGTCCTTCTGCTGCTTTGGCTGTCTCACCACATGTGTCCTGAGTGACAAGGTCACAAGGTATCCTCACAATGGGGACATGTGACACTACCTGCAGCACAACCACCACATCTATCATGAAGCCTGTCCACACCATCCCAAGGAAGCCTTCAGCTATCTATCCCTTTGGCCAATCTCACCCACGAGCGCTGGTCCTGACTGAGAGCGTTGAAAAATTGCTTGCCTTTAAAAAGCTACCATTCCAGTTGATTGAGATGGAGAGTTTTTATATTCTCATAGTAAATAAGGTTATTAAAAGACATTAATTAATCCATCATGTCCTACCTATTTCATTGTACCGTGTCTATCCAGAAGAAGGCAAAATCCCTGCAAGGCTGATGACAATTAGCAGGGAAAAATTCCTTTCTTCATCAACAGAAAATTCTCCCATAAAATGTGATATTTTTTCTTTCCAGGTCCCCTGTGAACGTGTTCAATTAATGAGCCATTTCTATTATCTGTGCTAAGTTATTCCTCTGTCCGCAGTTAAGGCTTAGGTGTAGAGATGAGCGAGCACTAAAATGCTCGGGTGCTCGTTATTGGAGACAAACTTTTCCCCATGCTCGAGTGCTCGTCTCGAATAACGAGCCCCATTGAAGTCAATGGGAGACTCGAGCATTTTTCAAGGGGACCAAGGCTCTGCACAGGGAAGCTTGGCCAAACACCTGGGAACCTCAGAAAAGGATGGAAACACCACGGAAATGGACAGGAAACAGGCATGGGGGTCTCTGAGGCTACTTAATCGTACCATTATGCCAAAATTATGGGCAACAGCATGGCCATGACAGAGTGACCGAATGAGGCTAGATGGCATTTAAAACATGCAATAATTGACCCTGACACTATAGGGGACGGCATGCATAGGCAGCGGCAGCAGCGGCAGGCTAGAGAGTGTCCTGGCGACATACCCTAAATGGACTCAGGCTTCAAACCAATGGGTGGCAGAGAGGAACCAAAGGAGGTGAGCAAGAAGCGCTGAAATGATTTCCTATGTGAACAAAAGGTTGACGGTATATTTAGTCAATAACACAGCATGGTGGCGACATAGTGACCAAGTTCCATAACGTATCTGGTGAAACACCCGAAAAATGAGCCTGACAAAGCTCGTTTGATAAAGGGACGACATTTGGGGGCAGCCATGGAGACGACTTCCATGATTAAGAGCGACAGTATGGGGCATCCATATTGCGCTGCTATGATTGCAACTTCAGGTCTCCAGATGGGCCGAGTTCCACTATGTATCTGGTGAAACACCTGAAAATTCTGCCTGACATAGCTCGTTTGATAAGGGGATGATGTGATGCATATCCTCTCGTGCTCCAGCATCTGGGGTATAGAGAGTTGAAAGTTGCGCATGGAGACATTGGTGAATGCTGTGGAGGATCGTGGAGGCAAAATGGACAGGAAACAGCAGGGGCAGCATGCATGGATGCCTCTGAGGCTGCCTAATCTTGGGATGGAGCTGGCGGTCTGCTGCAAGGCGAGCTTTCACCTGTCCAAGCCCCTGTCTCTCGGCTCCTCCCCACCCAAAATGGGCCTGGGGGCCAGAAGCGTTTACTTTGAAAAAATTATAATTTTCAAAACAGGCCAGGTCGTTTGAACATTTCACCTAGGAATAATGGAATAGCATAGTGGTTCTATTTTTAATAGTTTTTTCGGAAATGGTTCCATGATTAAGAGCGACAGTATGTGGCATCCATATTGCGCTGCTATGATTGCAACTTCAGGACTCCAGCATGGCGGTGACAGATGGGACGAGCTCCACTATGTATCTGGTGAAACACCTGAAAATTCTGCCTGACACAGCTCGTTTGATAAGGGGACGATGAATGGAGGCAGTGAAGTAGTAGTAGATTAAAGGTGCTGCAGTTAAAACTATGTTAGTTGGATCTTGGGATGGAGCTGGCGCTCCGCTGCCAGGCGAGCTTTCGTCTATCCAAGCCCCTGTCTCTAGGCTACTCCCCAAACAGCACTTCTAAGAACCTTTTGTATAAGATCAAGTATAGTAGTGTTCTTGTAAGTTTGGGTTATGGCGGGTGAGGGGAATGTAAACAGATGCGCAAGAAGCACTGAAATAATATCGGTAAATGATAAAAGTTTGCCAGTATATTTTGTGAATAACACAGCAGGGTGGCGACAAAGTTAACAAGTTTGATGTGGAAGCCATGAAAACAACCAAATTTCTGCCCGACACAGCTCGTTTCCTAAGGGGACGATGTATGGAGGCAGCTATATGGACGACTTTTGGAGGCAGCTATGGCGATGACGTGTGGAGGTAGCAATGGAGACAAGGTGTGGAGGCAGCTAAAAAGACGACGTGTGGAGGCTGCTATGGAGACAATTTAATTTGGATAGTGCCTGTATGTCCAAAAAAGTACTATAGCTAGAGTACTATAGCTAGAGCCAGTTGGCCCTGGCAAAAAATAGCCAGTTTCCTCTGCTTTAGTGTACAAAGAGGAGGAGAAGGAGGAAAATGAGGAGGAGGATTGCATAAATTATTCAGGTTGAGCTTCCTTCACCTGGTGGAGAATGGAAATCCGGAGAAATCCAGGCTTTATTCATCTTGATAAGCTTCAGCCTGTCAGCACTGTCAGTCGACAGGCGTGAACGCTTATCGGTGATGATGCCACCAGCTGCACTGAAAACCCGCTCGGACAACACGCTAGCGGCAGGGCAGGCAAGAACCTCCAAGGCGTACAGCGCCAGTTCGTGCCACAAGTCCAGCTTTGAAACCCAATAGTTGTAGGGTGCTGTGTGATCATTTAGGATGATGGTATGGTCAGCTACGTACTCCCTCACCATCTTTATGTAAAGATCAGCCCTACTCTACCAAGACTGGGGACAGGTGACAGTGTCTTGCTGGGGTGACATAAAACTGGCAAAGGCCTTGTAAAGCGTACCCCTGCCAGTGCTGGACAAGCTGCTTGCTCGCCTACTCTCCCTCGCTACTTGTCCCGCAGAAGTACGCCCTCTGCGGCTAGCGCTGTCAGAAGGGAAATACTGTTTCAGCTTGTGCACCAGGGCCTGCTGGTATTCATGCATTCTCACACTCCTTTCCTCTCCTGGGATGAGAGTGGAAAGATTTGTGGGTACGTATATAAAGTAAAAGCGCCGCGGGCACTGCCAGCCTTATAACGGGTCTTGTCAGTCAATGGGAGCAGTGGACGGGTATATGTGGAGGTAATGGCTTTTCACAGCGGTTGTGCTCTATCTCCTAAGAATAGACCAGCACGACAAGCAAAAAACGAAGAAACGGAGTGGCACTCACCGTTCGTGAAAGCAAAACTTCTTTATTCTTAGTTCATGTGAGAGGTACACAGGGGGGCACGCTGTGCCGCAAAGCCGACGGGTCGTTTCGCGCCAGCCGGCGCTTTCTCAGGGCAGTGACAACGCATGCGTGCGCCTCACCGGATATCAAGGGGAGGACGCACGTCTGCGTTGCCATGGTAACAACAAACAATCAAAAAACATACTTTACTGTTACTGGTATCCCATACCCAGGCATAAATTATACACCGCTCCAATCTTGGGCGGTGTCAACTGTATGGGTGAGCAGGGGTCCGTTTTGCAGTGAAGATGCGGTGATGTATAAGTGGGTGATAGGTCAAGGTATAGACCGTGCTACCTGTTAAAAACATACACCTAAACGGAGACACGAAGCTGCTATAGTGGATAGCGTAATGGAAAAAGCAGATACTCCAAGTGGACCTACAGAAAAACTTTCATATCATTACGGTCGTTGAGTCCTAAAGCACCCATGGCCCCGAATTTCATAATGCATCTACTTTCTCGGCGTAGGAGATTTAGAGCGCGATCCCCACCCTCAGGACTACAATCCACCCTCTCTATACCTGCAAATTTTAAGACATCGGGGTCCCCATTATGTTGCTGTCTGATGTGCTCGATCAGTCGAGGGCAACCATTACCTGTAATGATAGATCTTTTGTGCTCCCTAAATCTCGTGAATAGGCTCCTGACCGTTTTTCCGATATAATATCGTTGACAAGGGCAAGAGACTACATAAACGACAAAAGTAGATCTACAAGAGATGAAGGTGTTAACCCTTTGGGTGACACCTCCAAATGTAATGTACTTAGCCTGGCTGTTAAAGCTACAGTGATGGCAAGACCCACACTTAAAATTACCCTTGGGAGTCCCTCTCTGTAACCAGTCATCACGGGGGGAAGAATACCTGCTCCAGACTAAATTGTCCCTCATGGTGGTGCATTTTCTGAAGGCTACCATAGGTCTGTGGGCAGCAAGTTCAGCTAACTGCGGATCCTGCTCAAGTATATGCCAATGCCTGTTGATAGCCGATTTAATAACGGACTCGCATGGGCTATAATCAAAGGTGAAGACAAAACGTCTCTCGCCACTGTTCCTTTCCTTTCGGTATGGGCCCCTCTTGGTTCTGAGGAGTTTATCACGGGGTACCATTTCAGCCCTGCGCCGGGCTTTCTCAATTAAAGGGGCAGGGTATCCACGTTCCAACAGCCTAGCACGCAGCTCCTCGGCTTGTGTGGTAAAATTACTGTCCTCACTATTAAGCCTCCTAAGGCGCAGAAACTGGCTGTAAGGCAGGCCCTCCTTGGTGGGCTGTGGGTGATGACTGGTATAGTGGAGGAGTGAATTAGTGGCCGTGGGCTTTCTGTAGGCCGAGGTACAGAGTTTTCCATCCACTACTTTGACCTTGACGTCCAGAAAGTCTAACTCCAACCCTCCAAAAACTGCAGTGAATTTCATATTCATCTGATTGACCCCATTTAAGTGCTCAACAAAGTCCAAAAAGGACTGTTCGTCCCCCTCCCATACAATAAAAATGTCATCCACATATCTGTGGAATGCTTTCAACTTGATGGTATACGGGTTGTCCAAAGAAAAAATATAACGACCTTCAAAACAGGCCAGGAAAATGTTGGCGAGGGTACAGGCCACCGGGGTGCCCATTGCAGTACCCGTATTCTGGGCATACCACCTACCATCAAAGGTGAAAGCATTGTGGGATAGGACAAGGCGAAACCCCTTACACACAAAGTCAATGTATGTGTCCCCTTGGCCTGCATTGATGAGTACGTCCCGAACGCTCTCCACCCCTAATTCTTGTGGAATACGTGTATACAAGCTTTCAACATCTATTGATGCCAGGTGGTATCCCTCTAGCCACTGTATATCATGAATGACCTCTAGGAAGGTGTTAGTGTCTTTTAGGTAAGATGGAATATCGGGGAGCAAGGGGTGCAACAGCCAATCTAAGAATTGGGACAGAGGCTCAAATAAAGAGCCAATACCCGCCACTATGGGGCGGCCAGGGGGGTTCACGAGGGTTTTGTGCACTTTTGGTAAAAAGTACCAGCACGGGTATTTGGGACTGGCAGGGAGGAGTTTTTCTGCTGTACGTTCTGAGAGGACGCCATAACTCACACTCCATCTAAGAAAATCTCTGAGTTTAGTTTGGAATCCCACGGTTGGATTACTTCTCAAGGGTGTGTATGTGGACCTATCCTGCAGCTGCCTCATGGCCTCTTTTTCATAGTAGTCCCTAGTCATCAGGACCACGTTGCCCCCCTTGTCAGCCGGCTTCACCAGTATGTCTACTCGGGTCTTCAGCCAGCGGAGGGCACGCAATTCACCCTTGGTAAGATTGCTGGGAGCCTCAGGGTATACAAGGGATTTTACGTCCTTGGTAACCATCTGGCTGAAGATTTCGATAAGGGAGCCGGCTGACACGGGGGGGCAAAACGTGGAACCTATGCCTCCGCGGAAAGCGGGTACCTCTGTGATGGGGTCAGGTCCACCCATCTGGTCGTGGTTACCTGTATCCGTGTCCAGGTCCAACAAAAGTTGGATCTCAGAATGATGGACCGGGGCTCCCATACCGGGAGGAAAAAACCCAAGGGGACCTACTAGAGTGGAAAGATTTTGCTTATACCGTGGGTACCAGGAGAGTGAATACCCAGTAACCGGTGCTGGATTAAATTCTTTGAACGCGAGGGTCATGGGATAGGCAGCCTAGCATGAAATCTGCCATATGCGACAGAGTACCAACGCGCAAGAATTCACTCCCCTCACTGGCCTGACTCTCCAATGCTCCCCTCTTCTGTCTCGCCAACATTCTCCTCCTCTTCCTCCTCATCCTCCTCCACCTCCTCCGATATGCGCTGAGAAACAGACCTGAGGGTGTTTTGGCTATCAACAAGGGAATCTTTTTCCCCCGTCTCTTGTGACGAGTGCAAAGCTTCTGACTTCATGCTGACCGGAGAGTTTTTCAACCGGCAAAGCAGCGGGATGGTGAGGCTGATGATGGCGGCATCACCACTGACCATCTGTGTTGACTCCTCAAAGTTACTCAGCACCTGACAGATATCAGATATCCACGTCCACTCCTCATTGTAGACTTGAGGAAGGTGACTGACCTGACTACCAGTTCTGGTGGAAGTTGACATCTGGCAGTCTACAATCACTCTGCGCTGCTGGTAAACTCTGGATAACATGGTTAATGTTGAATTCCACCTCGTGGGCACGTCGCACAACAGTCGGTGAGCGGGCAGTTGGAGGCGGCGCTGCGCTGCCCTGAGAGTGGCGGCATCTGTGCTGGACTTCCTCAAATGCGCACAGATGCGGCACACCTTCATGAGCAAATCAGACAGATTGGGGTATGTCTTGAGGAACCGCTGAACTATGAGATTTAACACATGGGCCAGGCATGGCACATGTGTCAGTCTGCTGAGTTGCAGAGCCGCCACCAGGTTACGGCCGTTGTCACACACAACCATGCCTGGCTTCAGGTTCAGCGGTGCCAGCCACAGATCAGTTTGCGCCATGATGCCCTGTAATAGCTCTTGGGCGGTGTGCCTCTTATCGCCTAGGCTCAGCAGTTTGAGCACCGCCTGCTGTCGCTTAGCGACGGCACTGCTGCTGTGCCTAGAGCTACCGACTGATGGCGCCATGCCCACGGATGGTAATTTGGAGGAGGAGGTGGAGGAGGGGTGGAAGGAGGAGGAGGCATAGTAGGCCTGAGAGACCTGGACCAAGGTAGGCTCCGCCACTGCCTCTTCCAAACTGTTCTGGTATAGGACTCGCCTCCGTCTCAGAAGCACTGTGTTCACCCGGCCTATCAACCCAGCTTGTGTCTGTCACCTCATCATCCTCCGATCCCTCAGTCTGCTCCCCCATCGGACTTCCTGCCCTGACAACAACTTCACCACTGTCTGACAACCGTGTCTCCTCATCGTCCGACACCTCTTTACACATTTCTTCCACTACATCAATAATGTCATCATCACCCACAGACTGCGACCGGTGGAAAACCTGGGCATCGGAAAATTGCTCAGCAGCAACCGGACAAGTGGTTTGTGACACTGGGAAGGGTTCAGAAAACAGTTCCTCAGAGTATGCCGGTTCAAATGCCAACTTTTCCTGGGAGGGGGCAGACTGGGGGGAAGGAGGCTGAGGTGGAGGAGCTGGAGGAGTGCTGATTTCGGTGACATGGGTGGACTGCGTGGAAGACTGACTGGTGGACAAATGGCTAGAAGCATTGTCCGCAATCCACGACATCACCTCTTCGCACTGTTCTGGCCTCAACAGTGCTCTACCACGAGTCCCAGTAACTTGAGACATGATGAACCTAGGGAGTGTAGCTCTGCGGCGTTCCCCTGCTCCCTCATCAGCAGGTGGTGTCTCACCCCGCCCAGGACCACGGCCTCTGACCCCTGAAGTAGTTGGACGCCCACGTCCACGCCCTCTTCCTCTACCCCTAGCCCTCGGGTTAAACATTTTCAAAATTAAATTATAAATTAAATTAAACTGTACATTTTTTTTGTGTTTTTTTTTTTTAAACAAAACAATGCTATCCTATTGCTATGGCTAGTTTCTAACCTACACTGACAGCACACAACTGGATTTTGTGCTGTGCCTGATGACTTTGAGTTATAAAAGTAAATAAACGTTAAAAAAAATAAATCAGCAGACTGTGCCTAATTCAAATCAAACCTCTAATAAATTGTCCCACTTTGGTGTTTGAGGTGGATATGTGTGTCACTAAGAGCTAAACAATATGGTACTAGCTGCACTACTAGTGCCAGCAAGCCCAGCCACAAGCAAACCAAAAAAAGTAAAATATAACGCTATTGTAGGCCTAAGTAAGCCGTTGGGGTTCTCCTATGGCTATTTTCTAGCCTACACTGAAAGCACACTGCTTTGCCAGATTACTTTGAGTTATAAAAAAAAATAAACGTAAAAAAAAATAAATCATCAGACTGTGCCTAATTCAAATCAAACCCCTAATAAATTGTCCCACTTCGGTGTTTGAGGTGGATATGTGTGTCACTAAGAGCTAAACACAACGGTCGCAAGTCTCCCTGCAAATTCCTCACAATATGGTACTAGCTGCTATGCTCACCAACTAATACCAACAACGATACCACTGCCAAAAATGTATTCTATGGGATTAGGAATATATGTTCCACAACCCACTGGGCAACGAGCATTGACCCTGCCCCCCGGGCAACGAGCATGGCCCCCTGCCCCCTGAGCGACAAGCATGGCCCCCTGGGCAACGACCATGGCCCCCTACCCCCGAGCAACGAGCATGGACCCCCGCCCCTGCGTAACGAGCATGGCCCCCTGCCCCTTGTTTTTGTGTGTGTGTGTGGTTTTTTTTTATCTTCCAGGACCAGGCCTGCTGTGGACTACTTTGGATTCGGAGTCCACCGAATCAGAAGTAGTTCACAGCAGGCCCGTCCTGGAAGACAAAAAAAAACACACACACACAAAAACAAGGGAGTAAGGGGCCAGGCTCGTTGCCCATAGGATGAGGGGGCCATGCTCTTGTCGATAGGATGAGTGGGCCATGCTCATTGCCCAGGGGTAAGTGGCCATGCTTGTTGCCTAGGGGGCTGAGGGCCATGCTCGTGGACTAGGGGCTGGGGGACTTGCTTGTTGCCTGGGGGTTGTGGAACATATATGCAGTGTAATCGTTGATAGTATAAGTTAGTGAGCATAGTTAGGGTTAAATTATAATTACTGTGCCTAAAGTATACATTGGTGGCTGTGGGAATTGTTGTTGGTTTTAGTTGGTGAGCATATCAGACTCACCTGTCCCGTGCCACAAACCTTCAGATATGATGAGGGTGCGCAGCTATGAGGAGCTGCGCGGCGATGATGTCAGGTTAGGAGGAGTAAAGAGGCTCCTGATGCGTGTAGTAGCTGCGACGTGCAGTCTCATGTCCGGCTTCTCCACGCCCCAGTAGCCGCTTAACAAAATTTACATAGGGCCAAAACGATTTATAAAAGATAGTGGGGACGTGAGGATTAGCTTTAAAAAGTGCTTTCCTCACGTACTATATATCCACCTACCACCCGTTCTACCTTTCTAGGTAGATTTGCGGTGGTAGCTTCCATTTAAGTGTGCCTATAAAATCTTTTAGCCATTTTTAATTAATTTATTTTTGAAGGTTACAGCACTCTATAGTTCTTGAATTGTAATTTTTTTTTGTTTTATCAACAGGGAGGGCTTCTCCACCTGCGGCACCACAGGCTGCACCACCAACAGCACATGAGGCTGCACCCGGACCTCCATGTGCTTCGCCAGCCACTCCTCCTGCAGCCGTATCATTTTGTGGGTCCAGTGGGGATGAGGCTCCTGAAGCTGTGCCTGCTGAAGATAGGCCCATCACTCTTGCATTTTTTCCAATTATATGGAAAAAAGTCTGGCATTGATTGGCCAAATTCGGCAGGCACTCCAAAGGTATGATCGGACGGTGGAGCAGGGGTTCCAGATTATTAGTGGAGATTTAAGAGCTCTTAACAATACTCTGGGACTCCTCATCCACCAAGGAACTGCGGCTCGGGGGGGAGTGTGAGTGTCCCTCCATTCTCCCCACCCCAGGTCCCCACTGGTGGGGATCCAGTGACACAGGCCAGCCCTGCCCCCAAATCCCTGAATCAGCTTCCAGCTAGTCAGGATTCAGGGTGCAGTTCTGCACCATCGCCCTGGGCCCTTCCCCTGAAGTCACGTTCCTACTTTCGATCAAGGAGGAACTTAGATCCTCGGCTTCTAACCCACGGGCCCATCTGGGAGTTCTCTGGTGACGCGGCGGCAGGCAAAAAGGGGAAATGGGGCCTATCCATAGTTCATCACGTTCTTCCAACCCTTAATTTTCCCCCCCCTTTTTTTTGTTTTGTGTGTTTTTTTTTTTGTTTACTTACTGATGAATACATTTTTGATCTACTCTTTGTCTGCCTCTTTGGGCTGATGTTATTTGACAACAGAATGAAAAGCATTGATTCAATTTGACATTGTATTTAATTTAATGCAATTCTAAATATACAGAAATTAAGGCATAAAAAACAATTTGAAATAAAGTGGTTCCTTATAATTGATTAAAAGTACAGCTCAGTGATTTGCCTGCACTTTATTTGTCCCGCTCTATTGGTGGTATGAGCAGACACATCCCCCTGATGCTCTAAGTGCTCAGTTAAATCTGTTGCCAGGTCAATATGTAGCCTGTTGGTTGTCGCAATGTTATGTAACATACAACAGGCTATAATGACCTTGCACACAGTGTGGGGTTTGTACAGCATAGCACCCCTGAGAAATCAAGCCAGCGGAAATGACTCTTTTGGCACTTCTGGTTCTTCGATGTGCTCTGTTGAAGCTCCTCTCCTTAGTGGTACCTGGTGGCAAATACGGTGTCATCAGCCATGGCAATAATTTGTAGCCATTATCCCCTTAATCACCCTACATTATCACCTTATCACCCTACAGAGGGTGGGACTAAAGTGTCGGGAGCAGAAATAGAGAATATTTTGGATACACAGTCATCAAAAAAAATCCAAAATGGTTCCCCGACCTTAAGTCATAAGTTATAGGGTCTAGAGTCTAGTGGCAACAGGGGAGAGGTTGGACTTATATATGTGGCACTTATTGGCACTTCTCAAGCTTGGTATATAGGCAATTGGCCCTATGGCGCCTAAGGCGTCAATGTTCATGGAGAACACTAGGATATTGACTAGATTGACCACAACACAGGTATAAAGTAAGTCTCTGAAAATATTGTTGACAGACTCCTGGAACACAGCTGGTGCATTACAGAGTCCAAAGGGCATAACAAGGTGCTGGAACTGCCCATCTTAAGTATTGAAGGAAATCTTCCATTCATTGCCTTTACAGATGCGAATGAGGTTACAGTATATGCCCCTTGCAGATCCAGCTTGGGGAAAACCTTGGCACCACATAGACAATCAAAAAGTTCAGTGATTAGAGGCAGTTGGTTGCGTTATTTCACCATAACTTTAATAATGCTGCGATATTCATTGCATGGACGGGGGAACCATTCTTCTTGGCCACCAAGAAGAATCCAGCATTGTCAGGAGAACAAGACTTGCGTATAAAGTCCTTTTGCAGGTTCTCCTTCACATAGGCCAACATGGCCTCAGTTGTGGGAAAAGATAGGGGATGCACTCGACCCTGTTGAGGAGATGTGCCCTGCATCAAGTTAATTGGGCAGTCATAAGGTCAGTATGGCAGCTGAGTCTCTGCTTGCTTTTTTGAAAAGGCATCAGCAAGGTCTTTGTGTGAAACAGGGAGACCCACCAGTTGAGCTCGGGTGTGTGGCACTGCAACCATGGAAGACCCAACAGGATAGAAGATGTACACGTAGCACATAAAAAGACAGTCTCTCCATGTGCAATACAGTCCAGAATGCAACACAAACTCACAAAGATATATGTGATGCACAAGTGTGGGCACTACTTCATCTCATATATCACAACTGCTGTCCCATTCAGCACATACGAAGGACATCAAGGAGATCAGGCTAAAAAAGTCCTATGTTCTCAGCATCCCAAGTAGAAGACAAAAAGAAAGAAGCGGCACTCACCAAACAAACAATTCTTCTTTACTAGTAGTCAACCGTGAGGAAGGAAGGGATGACAGGACAAAAACAAGTGGTGACGGCCCGTTTCGTGCACACCTGTGCTTAGTCTAGCCATGCGTAAGACGCTATGGGGCATAACAGGTTAAATACTCATCATTGGTTAAAATGTGTCACTTGTGTGAAGGTGCGTGCAGTGTGACGTCACACTAATCAGCTTGAGGTGTCAGAAGGTGCAAGAGCCAAACCCCCTGCAGCCCCTCCCCATAACAAGCTCGAACATCTCCTGCATAACTTCAAAAACATCTGTACAATCCAAAGATCATAAGTTAATCATTATTCTAACTCTAAATTCCAATTCTAAAATACTTCCATATCGTTCTTATTGTTTAATCCCATTGGTCCTTCTGCTTCAGTTCTCAAGATACACCTGGCTTTCCTACATAACAGCTCTCTGTACTTATCACCTCCGCTTTTCAGTGTAACTCTTTCTATGCCAGCAAACCTGAGTATTCCTGAATTACCTTCATGTCCGTTGCATATATGCTGTATCAGACGTGGGGAGCCTTTTCCTGAAGTTATTGATTTATCACGCTCTCTGAATCTAATGTAGAGGGGCCTTATTGTTTTTCCAATATAAAAGAGATCACATGGACATAGGATTACATATACCACATATTCAGTTTTGCAGGTAATTTTGTTTAGCTGTGGTGGTTATTCCTCCAATAATCATGAATTTATTTCTGAGGTGAAATTTACAAAACTTACATTGATGACACGGAAAATTCCCCTTAGGTGCGCCTTTCTCTAACCATATCATATCATTAAAGCTACTTCTGACCAAATGGTCTTTAATTGCCACCAGTGGTCTATTCACTGGGACTTTTTGTAAATCAGGGTCCCTCTCTAAAATATGCCAGTTCTTTCTCCTTGTGCAATGCACCGACTTTCAGAAACAGAGGCTTGGGGCGGTACCGCAACGGATCACAGAGGATTTGCCCGCTGACGGAGGAAATGACCAGCGGCTTCTTGAGATGGACCAGAGAGATGATGCTGGGAAACCAGGGCAGCATCCACTAAGTTTCCTGCAGAGCCGAAATCCAAGAATGCAGAAGCCTCAAACTGGATACATGTCCCAGAGCTGAGAAGAACAGGAATATGGAGAAGCTTTGCTCTTACCTAGGGATACTTCTCCCAAGAACCCTAGGTGCGTGCGTTTCCCGGACGCTGTGGATGGACTGGAAAAGTCTCAAGAAAGGGCTCCATGCTGGCACAATAGAGGCAGATGTTCGCTTGAGCCCCCTAGTTCAGCGGTGTAGTCTCAGCAAAAGACGCCTGAGTAGGTATCTCAAAGATGGACTGTAGGCCACTGTAGCGGGAGGTGTCACAGGAACCCGGAGCTGCTGCTGTTGCTGGGTTGCTGCTCCATAATGGGGTCAGCTGGTTAAGCTGCTGACCCTGCACAGCAATCTGCTGGGAGAGCTGGGTCACGATGATGGTAGCAGAACATTGGCAGGATCCATGTCTGGATCTTACTGTCAGGATTCAGGGGTAGTGGACCCAATGAGCCACCATGGACGATAACGTAAGCTGCCTTCTGGGAGTGGAGTCTAAGAGGTACTCGGTTTTCACCAGAGCTCGCTGCAAAGCAGTTTGGACTATTTGGGGTGTGGTACCACCAGGTCGCTCCACAGGGATGACTTTGTCATCGGAGGTGGCCAAGGCAAGGTACAGAATCGGGAGGCAGAAACAGAGTCAGGGACAGGCAGGAATTCATAGTAACATAGTATATAAGGCTAGAATAAGACACAAGTCCATCAAGTCCAACCTTTAAGAATTAAATAAATGTTTTATCCCCATAATCCGTGATATTTTTTCTCTCCAGAAAGGCATCCAGGCCTCTCTTGAACATGTACATAGATTCCGCCATAACAACATCCTGCGACAGAGAGTTCCGCAGTCTCACTGCTGTTACAGTAAAGAACCTTTGTCTTTGTTGATGGTAAAATCGCCGTTCCTCCAGGCGCAGAGGATGCCCGCTTGTCCTGGTCACAGACCTAGGTATAAAAAGATCTTTCGAGAGATACTTGTACTGTCCATTCAGGTATTTGTACATTGTAATGAGGTCTCCCCTCAGTCGTCTTTTTTCTAAACTGAATAATACCACATTTTGTAATCTGTCAGTGTATTCTAGTCCCCCCATTCCCCTAATAATCCTGGTTGCTCTCCTCAGCACCTGTTCCAGCTCTACTACATCCTTTTTATACACTGGTGCCCAAAACTGTACACAATATTCCATGTGTGGTCTGACCAGGGATTTGTATAAGGGCAAAACTATGTCTTTATCATGAGAATCTATTCTTCTCTTGATACATCCCATAATTTTATTTGCTTTAGCAGCAGCCGCCTGGCTCTGGTCACTAAAACTAAGTTTACCATCCACCAATACCTCAAGTCCTTTTCAGCTCCAGTTTTACCAAGTAATTGACTGTTTACAACATAATTATACTTTTTGTTTCCCTGGCCCAAGTGCATAACTTTACATTTATCTACATTAAACCTCTGGCCACTCCTCAAGCTTCCACAAATCCCTCTGTAATGCTAAGCTATCTACCTCAGTATTTATTACTTTACACAGCTTAGTATCATCTGCAAATATTGAAACTTGACTGTGTAAACCCACTACAAGGTCATTAATAAATATATTAAAAAGAAGTGGCCCCAATACTGACCCCTGTGGCACTCCACTCGTAACGTCAAACCAATCTGAGAATGTGCCATTAATGACAACCCTCTGTTTTCTATCACTAAGTCAATTACTTACCCAAATAAACAGATTTTCCCCTATTCCCAGCAGTCTCATTTTATATACCAACTAGAGATGAGCGTGATGCTCGTTCGAGCATTAGCCGTACTCGAAACTGCTTGCATATACTTCGCCCGCTCGAGAAAATGGCATCTCCCGCCGTTTTGCTTTTTGGCGGCCAGAAACAGAGCCAATCACAAGCCAGGAGACTCTGCACTCCACCCAGCATGACGTGGTACCCTTACACGTCGATAGCAGTGGTTGGCTGGCCAGATCAGGTGACCCTGGAATAGACTAGCCCCTGCCCGCGCTGCTCGCGTCATTCTCTGTCTGGATGCCGCTAGGGAGAGAGCTGCTGCTGTTGCAGGGATAGCGTTAGGGTGTTCTATTAGAATAGTGTTAGGCAGGAGTGATTCTACAAGAACCCAACAGTCCTTCTTAGGGCTACAATAACGTTTTATTTTCCTTTTTTTGGTTTGCTTGTGGCTGGGCTTGCTGCTATTAGTAGTGCAGCTAGTACCATATTGTGAGTAATTTACAGGGAGACTTGTGTTTAGCTCTTAGTGACACACATATCCACCTCAATACAATACAATAGCGTTATATTTTTCTTTTTTTTTTTGGTTTGCTTGTGGCTGGGCTTGCTGGCATTAGTAGTGCAGCTAGTACCATATTGTGAGTAATTTGCAGGGAGACTTGTGTTTAGCTCTTAGTGACACACATATCCACCTCAAACACCGAAGTGGGACAATTTATTAGGGGTTTGATTTGAATTAGGCACAGTCTGCTGATTTATTTATTTTTTACGTTTATTTATCTTATAACTCAAAGTCATCTGGCACAGCACAAAATCCAGTTGTGTGCTGTCAGTGGTTAGAAACTAGCCATAGCAATAGGATAGCATCGTTTTGTTTAAAAAAAAAACACAAAAAAAAAAAATTTGAAGTTTACACTTTAATTTTGAAAATGTTTAACCCGAGGGCTAGGGGTAGAGGATGAGGGCGTGGACGTGGGCGTCCAACTACTGCAGGGGTCAGAGGCCGTGGTCCTGTGCGGGGTGAGGCACCACCTGCTGATGAGGGAGCAGGGGAACGACGCAGAGCTACACTCCCTAGGTTCATCATGTCTCAAGTTACTGGGACTCGTGGTAGAGCACTGCTGAGGCCAAAACAGTGCGAAGAGGTCATGTCGTGGATTGCGGACAATGCTTCTAGCCATTTGTCCACCAGTCAGTCTTCCACGCAGTCCACCCATGTCACCGAAATCAGCACTCCTCCAGCTCCTCCACCTCAGCCTCCTTCCCCCCAGTCTGCCCCCTCCCAGCAAAATTTGGCATTTGAACCGGCATACTCTGAGGAACTGTTTTCTGGACCCTTCCCACAGTCACAAACCACTTGTCTGGTTGCTGCTGAGCAATTTTCCGATGCCCAGGTTTTCCACCGGTCGCAGTCTGTGGGTAATGATGACATTATTGACGTAGTGGAAGAAGTGTATAAAGAGGTGTCGGACGATGAGGAGACACGGGTGTCAGACAGTGGTGAAGTTGTTGTCAGGGCAGGAAGTCCGAGGGGGGAGCAGACTGAGGGATCGGAGGATGAGGTGACAGACAGAAGCTGGGTTGATAGGCCAAGTGAACACAGTGCTTCTGAGACGGAGGCGAGTAGTATAGCAGAACAGGTTGGAAGAGGCAGTGGTGGGGTCAGACGGAGAGGCATGGCCAGAGCTGGTGCATCAGCGCCAAATGTTGCCCGTAGTCAAGCTCCCGTGGCGAGGGCTAGATTTTCAGAAGTCTGGAGGTTCTTTAAAGAAACACTGGATGACCGACGGACTGTGGTGTGCAACCTTTGCCAAACCAGGATCAGCAGGGGTTCCACCACTACTAGCTTAACAACCACCAGTATGCGCAGGCATATGAATGCTAAACACCCCACTCAATGGCACCAAGCCCGCTCACCTCCGGCCGGGCACACCACCCCTCCGTCCCCTGTGTCATCTACTAGTCAGCCCCCTGGCCAGGACCACGGCCCAAACACCTCCCGTGCGAAAACCCCATCTTCGCCTCCATGATCCTCCACAGCATCATATACTGCCGACGCCGAGGATTGCGAGGCCTACCTCGGTACAGGTCTCAAAGGCCTACTATGCAAATAGAGAGAAGAAGAGGCGGCACTCACCGGACCTGTGGAACTACTTCTTTTTATTCAGCAAACGGTGTGGTACAGGGGGAACAGCAGGACTCACAATTACACAATTTTACCGGTACACATCCCCATATTGCATTCAGACGCTCGCCCACCATTAGAAAGGCGCTCACCAGTAGTCGTTTTCATACCCCTAAATCTACATGGTTAGATAAAGCCACGCCTGTGGGAAACTTCAGATGTGGGGGATGCAGCAGTTGTCGTTTTAACAGCCAATTAAAATGGGTTAAATTTGGGGGACAGACACAGAAAGTCACATCCTTTATTTCATGTAAATCCACTTACGTGGTATATATCATATATTGCCCTTGCAATTTCTTCTATATAGGTAAAACTATACGTAAACTTAATGTACGGTTCCAGGAACATCAAAGGTCCATAAAAAACGGTAACGGTTGCCCACGTTTGATTGAGCACGTGAGGACCCACCACGAGGGCAATCCTAACGTCTTTAAATTTGCAGGCATTGAAGTAGTGACGGTGGATCCTTTAGGAGGTAATAGAAACAAAATCCTTATGCAACGCGAAAGTAGATGCATCATTAGGTTCGATGCTATGGGGCCGCTGGGCATGAATGATAGAAACGATTTTAGCGTTTTCCTATGACGCGGGTGCCCATCCCCCTTCTATTTCGTATTACAGTATGTACTCCTATCAGTTGTTACGTTACCCCCGTAATAACTACGTACTAGCGTTTTCCATTCCCAAGCTGTATAAATATATACATTTTGTATTTGTTTTTAAACACCACAATGCTGTATTTTTAATGTCTATGCACATGTATCTTACCCTACCTTGTTTACACTGTCTCCTTGACGACAGCCGCCGGCGTCCTCGCATATATTCTGCGCGTCGCAGGCGGATGACGTCAACGGCTTGAAGATGCGCTAGTGAGCGTGAAACAGCCCGTCGCCGTATAGCTCCAGTGTTCCCCCTGTACCACACCGTTTGCTGAATAAAAAGAAGTAGTTCCACAGGTCCGGTGAGTGCCGCATATTCTTCTCTCTATTTGCATTACGGACTTGTTTGAGCTCAGGCTGAGCAATACTGCCACGGGACCTCAGCAGCAGCGGTCTATTACCCACTCACTCCTAGCCATTTGTTTTCATCTAACCGATACACCTGCGTTGGACAGACACCAAAGTTTGAGCTGTGCGGAGACTCTTTATCTTCTTTTGGACTCAAAGGCCTACTATGCCTCCTCCTCTTCCCACCCCTCCTCCACCTCCTCCTCCGAATTACCATCCGTGGGCATGGCGCCATCAGTCGGTAGCTCTAGGCACAGCAGCAGTGCCGTCGCTAAGCGACAGCAGGCGGTGCTCAAACTGCTGAGCCTAAGCGATAAAAGGCACACCGCCCAAGAGCTATTACAGGGCATCACGGCACAGACTGATCTGTGGCTGGCACCGCTGAACCTGAAGCCAGGCATGGTTGTGTGTGACAACGGCCGTAACCTGGTGGCGGCTCTGCAACTTGGCAGACTGACACATGTGACTGTTGTGCGACGTGCCCACGAGGTGGAATTCAACATTAGCCATGTTATCCAGAGTTTACCAGCAGCGCAGAGCGATTGTAGACTGCCAGATGTCAACTTCCACCAGAACTGGTAGTCAGGTCAGTCAGCTTCCTCAAGTCTATAATGAGGAGTGGACGTGGATGTCTGATATCTGTCAGGTGCTGAGTAACTTTAGATAGATTGAGGGCGAGATCTATTCACAGGGCACATTCAACTTTGTAGATCAATGTAATATCCTGATGTTGAGAACTCTTCAGTGCGAATCCTTAGCCATCTCAGATACTTTAACTAAATCATTTAAAACTCGCAATCCCTCATTTTACCCCGCAACCTCCAGAAGTGATGTCATGGACACCTTCCAGGAGTTGGTAGAAAGGGAGCTCACCAAACTCAAATTTTTGAGTTCCAAAAATAGAAAGAAATTCAATCTTACGAGGGCTGAGGTATTAGCACTGAAGAATTTAAGAGAAAATGATAACCTCATAGTCCGCTCTGCGGATAAAGGGGGTTCCATTGTTCTGTTGGATACAACACTGTATAAAATGTTAAATGAAACTATACTCGATGATGTGACTACATATAGAAAACTTCCTGGTGATCCCACCAGTGCATTTAAAGAGGGTCTGAACAAACTATTGCAGGAGGGACTCACATTGGGGGCCATAGATGAAAGCACTGCAAAATATCTTTTGGTGGAGCACCCTGTCACTCCAGTTTTCCACTCTCTCCCCAAGGTTCACAAGGGCAAGTTCCCTCCACCTATGAGACCCATTGTAGCTGGTATTGGGAGCCTTGGGGAGAGATTGGGTAACTGGTTAGATTTCTATCTACAACCATTGGCTAGTGTCTCTCCAACATTTCTTAAAGACACGCAACATGTTCTTAATGTGGCAAATGAACTAGAGTGGGAGGATACTTGGGGATGGGCTACATGTGATGTGGTAGCACTATACCCCTCTATACCACACGAACGGGCTATCCATTATCTAGCCATTCACTTAAATAGTTTTAGTACTTATTCAGATGGCCTTAGGGAATTTCTCATTATGGCTACAGAGTTCCTCCTAAAACATAATTTTTTTACTTTTGATGGCCGATTTTATTTGCAGGTAGGGGGGGGCCCCGATGGGGGCCCGTTTTTCCCCCTCCCTCGCAAATATCTACATGACACAGTGGGAGCTATTGTATCTTTTTTCTGACAACAACCCCTTTAAACATGCTATACAATGGGCAGGTCGCTTCATTGATCACCTGGTATTCATATGGAAAGACTCTGAATCTTCATTCAACCAATTTAAGGAATATATTAATGTTAACAATATGAACCTAAGGTTCACAGGCACATTTGATGACACAGAGATACCATTTTTAGACATCATGTTGAGAGGCAATGGAAACCAAATAGAAACCCTACCATATCGCAAGGATACAGCGGGTAACTCTTTACTATTAGCCACATCGTGCCACCCGAGCCACGTCATCAATAATATTCCCATAGGGGAACTAATAAGAACAAAACGCAATTGCTCTGACACACACAAATTTAATTTAGAAGCAGATAAGGTGTGTAGCCGTTTAAGGGAAAGACAGTACAATTCTAAAATGTTAAATAATGCTAGAGATAAAGTAAACAAAATACAGAGACAATCATTGTTAAAACCTAAAGCCCAAACACATAACCTTGATGAAGGATCTCAAAAGCCTATTGTATTTGTAACCACGTATAGCAACCAATTCAACAAAATTAAAAATATTATTAAAAGATACACACCAATATTAGAACAGGATGATGAATTAGCTAAATGCTTGCAGGGTGGTATTAAATTCAGCTCAAAACGGGCCCCTACTATAGGCAATCAAATCAGTCCCAGTATGTTCAATAGCCACAAACTCAATGGTAGATTCACATGGCTGCACTATCCAGGAAACCACAAATGTGGTCATAAAGTTTGCAAAGTTTGCCCCCTGTTGGATAAAGAAAATTTTGTCACATCATTTGTTAATAACACCAGACACAAAATAGGCACATACATTAATTGTAACACACCTTATGTGGTTTATGTGATCTCCTGTAACATCTGTAGACTCCAATATGTGGGGTGCACCACTGGCCCCTTGAAAATACGAATAAGACGTCATTTATCAGATATCTCCAGTACCCAAGGTAACATCTCGGCGGTGTCAAAACACTTCCGGGATGCTCATGGTGAGAACACCTCATCTTTCTCTTGGAAAGGCATAGAGAAGGTGCACCGTCCACCCAGGGGAGGTGATCACAGGAGAAAACTCCTGAATCGAGAGGCATTTTGGATATTCTCTCTGGAAAGTAGGGTGCCCTTGGGGTTAAATTTCAGAAGAGATTTAATACTTTGGTATAATTAATCATTAAATATGGGACCTATAATATGGATGGTCATATGTCATATATATCATTAATCATCAAATATGTGATCCACACTATGGATGGGCATATGAAGCCATATATCATTTTTCCTTGACGTTCTAGCACAATGTTTAGTTAATGGAAATGTAACACTATGTTTTACTAAGATAGAGGTTAGCCGATGTCATTGACAATTTGCATCCTATGCAGGCAGATAAAGAATTAGTTCGGATAGTAGAACTCCATATGTCATATACCCACTTTAAGGAGCAAATATTCTTTCCATGTTGCAAACAAAAAAATTGTTTATTAAGATCCCATTAACTAGGATTACATGGGAACGAAAGGGTCGGACAGTTAGGATTAGATAATAACAGAATATCTTCGTATTTTTGCAATCACATAATGTCATTTGCAATAGGTTCCGATTCAAACGGATGCGTCTTTTTGTTTGTAATGCTGGAGGTATATAACTAAAGAACCCCCACGCCATGGAATTGGATAATACCCAATATGCAAACTGTTTCCTTACCGCCAACTCATGTCTAAATGTTAGCATTTTATTATTGCATGTAACAAGTGTTCCGATAACAAGTTATGTCTTTAATGTGCTTTTATTAAATTGGACTGGGGATGGATCGCTCCCTTTACTTCACGCCATAAGTAGGCGTAGGCGAAAATTCGTTGTTTCCCATTTTGTGGTATCACGTGATCCATACCCCGTCCAACAGGTGTGTTACACAGTGTTTAAATGTTCAGTCTATGTCTCTTGGTGGTGGACCATGATTAAGTCTTAACCAGACGAAACGCGTAGGTCTTTCTACGTCCATGTGCTGCATGTTTTGTGACTTTTTATCTATGAAATAAAGCTTTTGAAATCGTACAAGCGTCCTCCGTGATCGTGCTGGAATCCTCCTCTATTTGAATTGGCTACTTTAGATCTATGGTTATTTTGCACACGTTTTTCCAGAATGGTTGTATTATGGGACAGTCCCACCAAATGTGTTTCATCGAGCCCTCTAGTCCTCTACATTTCCAGCATTCATTAGGGCTTGTGGGGTATAATTTATAAAAAAAATTTCGTTTGAATTCATTTCAAACTTCAATCTCTGTCATTGTGCCACACTGTGGCCTATCATGTTGCTGCCACCGAAAGAATTTGTCATTGTGACATTCTCTGACCTCATGCTGCTTCTGCCACCCCCAGAATTTGTTATTGTGCCACTCTGTGACCCCATCCTGCTGCTGCTGCCACCTTTGCAGTTCTTTTTTGGTTGCAGTTCATGGGAATCTATATTCTTCATGGCTGCTGTACATCACTGCATGAATGCCTGAGCCTTGCGCTCTACTTGCACTGCCTGTCTGAATGGATGGGGGCGATTGACTCACTGACCCATACATACACTCTATCGCTCTCTTCCTCCACGGCACATCACCGGGGCAAATGATCGGATCACATTCCACCGGTTCTTTGCTACTTTCCCACCCCTTGGAGCTCCCTGGACCTTGTGGCCAGGAACCACTTCCACAAGGGTGGCTAGTTTTGCCGGTCCTGGACAAAAACCCACACTTTGCCATTTTCTTCACTCCTGGTCCTAAGGATCCAAGGCAAGCCACTGGGCCACTTCCAGGGCCATGTCCCTTACCAGGATTTACCACCAAGTGTGGCCGGGGACCACTTCCATGAGCCCTTTGTCATTGTGCCACACTGTGGCCTACCATGTTGCTGCCACCTAAAGAATTTGTCATTGTGTCTCTGACCTCATGCTTCTGCTGGCACCTCCACACTTTGCCATTGTGCCACTATGTGGCCTACCAGGTTGCTGCCAGATCCAAAATTTGTCGTTGTGACACTCTCTGGCCTAATGCTGCTGGTACCTCCACAATCTATCATTATGCCACACTGTGGCCTACCATGTTGCTGTCAGCTCCAGAATTTGTCATTGTGCCACTCTCTGGCCTTCTGCTGCTGCTGCCACCTCCATACTCTCTAATTCTACCACACTGTGGTCTACCATGTTGCTGCCACCTCCAGAGTTGGTCATTGTGCCAATCTGCAGCCTACTCTTGCTGCTGCGAACTTACCGCTGTCTCCCTGGAACACCCTATGATTCCCATAATGCTGTTTTTACCCTCCACCACTCTATGACGTTGCCACTATGTTTAGTTTCCCCCTTCATTTCATCTGTCAGAAGGAATGAAAAGCCTCTGTTGTAATTTATGGAATCATCTGATGTCAGTGTAAAAAGAGTGCACTATTTGATGTTATAGTAGGATCTTGGCCCCCAGCTCAGTCCTCTTGAGCTGGCACAGACGTTACTTTGTCAGGCTGTTTTCCCGTTTCTCTTATTTGGTGAAGTTGGCCTCTGTCAGTGCCCATGGAATTGAAGAGTGAAGCGATTGTAAGAGTGGCGTCTGTCATGTGCGTGTCATATTAAAACACAGCATATTTTGAAGACCAAACCATGCTCCCTATGCATTTTTGAGCATGGCACAATGTTCTACAACACCCTATAGGCCAGTGGTGCCAGTGGAACCTATTGCACGGGTGCCAGAGATGGCACTCAGAGCCCTTTCTGTGGCCACTTAGGCCATTGACCCCAGGACAGAGTTCACCAAACAGGACCAAATCCACCAAATCTTTCTGCAGTCCCAGGCAACTTAAGAGATGCTGCTTTTAGCGCTGTTTTAAAGCGACACTTCATTGTCTGTTTGGAACTGCGGGAAAATTGAGAAGGTGTTGACAGAACTGCATCATCTTTGTAGGTCATCCTGCTGGACCCACCAATTTTCCTCTACAGAGAGGCCCCTTAGAGAAGCTACAATAATAGTCTACAAAAAATGCAATGTTAGCACTTCATGGTGAATAATTGGACAGTAAAAATGGGGCGAATACTGTGTCCTGCCGCACACCCACATTGCACAATACTTCATGAAACATAATTCCACCCAGGTTCACAATCTGTGGCCAAGCTGCAAGATCATCTAAAATCCGTCTTATCATGCACAAAGCAGTGCAAACTTCTAAAAAAATAACAACAAGAACCATATAAAGTCACAAACAAAGGCAAAAACACCAGAAATGTGTCACGCAAGCTAAAGAACGTTGGGCCCAAGGACATTGTCTAAATCCCTCCAAAGGATAGACAAGAGATTCTACTGAAAGTTTTTCAGAAGTTGTATGCTTTTCAAAACTTTTTACTTCCATTTATTGCTTCATTCAGAAAAATAAAACACAACTTTATTTCTAGAAAATGTGGCAAAACAATATAAACCTCTTATATTCTCTGTTGATATAGGTTACTTATGGTGTGACTGACCCCTTCCTGCATAGCAGAGACGTCCTACACCCCACTACCTACCTGTTTGCCCCAGATGTCTGGACCCAGTACGTGGCTATAGTAAAGTGCCTGAAATTTTTTGGATGGAATTGGGTTGGACTGATTATTACATCTCAGGCTAATGATATAGAAGTGAGAGAACTGACTAAGCTGATGGCCGAGCATGAGATCTGCATTGACTTCACTCTTACTATGGATGTTAGGAGTTCTCTTACTTTATGGAAAATGGTGGATGTGATTGAGAAATCCACTGTTGAAGTTATAGTCATTTGTGGACCTTACTCGGATAATCACATGGAATTTGCTGTGAATTCCAAGAGGATGACTAAGGACATCACCCTCATCCTTCACGAGTCATGGGCTAATTTTTTCTATAGAAGATCAAATTATAAGATAACATTTGCCAACTGCAGTTTGGTTTTTATGGTGCCAAGAAGTACAATTCCAAAAGTTACAGAATTCATCCATCATGTGAATCCATTGTCACATCCAGATGATCCACTGCTGGAGGAGATCTGGTTCTTTCTGTTTAGATGCAGGGCTAAAACCAAGAAGATAAATGCACTTTACGAGTGGTATTATTCAACTACTGGGGTAAACTGCACCAATACACGTTATATTCCACCAACTGAATATGGCTTTAAAGATACCAGCCTGTATTATACATTTATATCTGTGAATATTCTGGCCAAGGCCATACACACAATGAAGAAACTAGAAGATCATTCAGGACAGCACCGGTTACACCATTGGGTAAATGCCCATAAGACACAGTATCCATTAATATGTCATGTATAGATATGTTCTGTAATAACCCTCCCATATCCTATAAGATACTTGATAAATCCATACGCAGTGACCAGGTTAGTGGTGGCCCCAGGGCTACGTTGGGTCCCCAGGACAGAGATGAGAGATTCCTAGTCCTGTCGTTCTGCTGTCCCCTCCCCAGACATTTGTTATCTGAATTACTGATTCATGCTGTACACTATGGAGAATGTGCAGTGTTCTATACATATTATCACGTGCAATGTGCAGCATAATAAGTATAAAATGGTGCACATATGCCATTCCTTAGTGTGTTAGGTTAGATGCCAAGGCCCCCTGACACTGCAGGCCCCATAGCAGCTGCTTTGGCTGCTACCACTGTAGTTACGCCCCTGTAAGGCATGGTGCACCCCAATGGGCAGTAAGTGCAGAGAGTCAACATCTGCACTGATCTGTTGGCTACTTTACTCAAGGTGCATTACTTTACAAGCAAATTTTAGGACTGAATTCTTCAATCTCCTCCCTGACATAACAAAGAGTTTTTCGCTGAAGAAAGCCTTAGGGTATCCGCCCCTCTCTTTCATTTGCTGGTATTCTTGCCAAAGGTTGGCCCAGGGTCTATGGCAGAGGATTACCCTCTCATTTTCTTTTTTTTCTTGTCACTCTGTCTGCCAGAGTCTTATCCTACAATGGCTGTTCACTAACTTCAGGGCATTAGGGACTGGAGCTGTAGGAGAAGGAGTACACTCTATGTGAAACAGGGCTGGTACATGACCATTTGGTGCGCTAGGTGGACAAGTGTTACTACATCCATGTACAAGTATATAATACCTATATCACTAGACATGTCTTATATTTAAAAACAGTAATCTAAAGCTTTTTGTGTTGCAGACACTCAAAGTTATGAGCTACAATAACAGTCATCCAAAATACCACACAAAAATCATATACTGAAATTTTATAAAATAATAAAATCTATGACCGGAGCGCTTTAGTCCAATAAAATAGCACCCGATGCTGATCTCTTTTTTTCTCAAGTCCTCCGACTCGATCCAGTTTAATAAAATAACACTAAGTGGTTTCTTATCTTCACAAGTCCTCTGACTCAATCCAATATTCTCCCAGCCAGAGGATCCTTCCACAGGAATAAGGGGTTAAGGGGCTAAAAACTATGATTAACCAGCATTGCCCTTATTCCTACATGCTTGCTTTCCATGGCTGCAATGTTAAAAACAACAGTTTGTAAGTTTCTATGTAACTCCCCCAATGTGAATCTATCCCACTAAGTGAGTCCGGCATATTACATTTTGCTTGCACTGCCCCACCTCCTTGTTTCTGAAGGGCAGGTCTCACTGCTAGGGCATGCTGCTGTGTGGAACATTGAGAGAAAGCTCTGTTACATCATTAGGCACTTAATGTCATGTGAACAGAGTGATTTCATCTAAGGTCCTTTAACCCAGTTACATTTACAATGTCTACTGCATTTATACACTCACTGGCTACTTTATTAGGTACACCATGCTAGTAACGGGTTGGACCCCCTTTTGCCTTCAGAACTGCCTCAATTCTTTGTGGCATAGATTCAACAAGGTGCAGGAAGCATTCCTCAGAGATTTTGGTCCATATTGACATGATGGCATCACACAGTTGCCACAGATTTGTCGGCTGCACATCCATGATGCGAATCTCCCGTTCCACCACATCCCAAAGATGCTCTATTGGATTCAGATCTGGTGACTGTGGAGGTCATTTGAGTCCAGTGAACTCATTGTCATGTTCAAGAAACCAGTCTGAGATGATTCCAGCTTTATGACATGGCGCATTATCCTGCTGAAAGTAGCCATCAGATGTTGGGTACATTGTGGTCATAAAAGGATGGACATGGTCAGCAACAATACTCAGGTAGGCTGTGGCGTCGCAACGATGCTCAATTGGTACCAAGGGGCCCAAAGAGTGCAAAGAAAATATTCCCCACACCATGACACCACCACCACCAGCCTCAACCGTTGATACAAGGCAGGATGGATCCATGCTTTCATGTTGTTCATCCGAATGTCAATGTTGCTTTCATCCGAATGTCGCAGCATAAATTGAGACTCATCAGACCAGGCAATGTTTTTCCAATCTTCTACTGTCCAATTTCGATGAGCTTGTGCAAATTGTAGCCTCAGTTTCCTGTTCTTAGCTGAAAGGAGTGGCACCCGGTGTTGTCTTCTGCTGCTGTAGCCCATCTGCCTCAAAGTTGGACGTACTGTGCGTTCAGAGATGCTCTTCTGCCTACCTTGGTTGTAACGGGTGGCGATTTGAGTCACTGTTGTCTTTCTATCAGCTCAAACCAGTCTGCCCATTCTCCTCTGACCTCTGGCATCAACAAGGCATTTCCGCCCACAGAACTGCCGCTCACTGGATGTTTTTTCTTTTTCGGACCATTCTCTGTAAACCCAAGAGATGGTTGTGTGTGAAAATCCCAGTAGATCAGCAGTTTCTGAAATACTCAGACCAGCCCTTCTGGCACCAACAACCATGGCAAGTTCAAAGGCATCAAATCACCTTTCTTCCCCATACTGATGCTCAGTTTGAACTTCAGGAGATTGTCTTGACCATTTCTACATGCCTAAATGCACTGAGTTGCCGCCATGTGATTGGCTGATTAGAAATTGCCGTCGCTGGTATCAGCGGTGTGCCTCTCCACCACTATTAACTAAAAGAAGGAGCAATAATAGGGTATACCTGTGCTGGCTTGAAAGAGTGAGTGTATGTGTGTTATAAAAAGAAGAATTGCGCAAGGGGGAAAGGACTGGACTTCTTAACACTGCGATTATCTCTAAAAAAGACCAGTTGTCATGTTTTGGTGGAACACTAACCTGTAGCACCACTTCTAGTGGGTTTCTGCGGGTCCAGCAAGATGAATCCAACAGTGTGATTTCTTTGGTCCAGGTTCACACTATAGTCCCCGTTGTAGTCCAAGCAAAAGTTGAGCAATAGTGAAGCCCCGGCCGGTAGCTTCGCTAAGTCAGACTAGTAAAAATAGATGTACCGGTGACGTCACCCACAAGGTACGGATGGTCCAGAAGGACAAACAGGAATATCCACCGACGCGTTGTCGAAAGCAACGGCTTTCTTCCTCAGGGTAAGATTCCTGGGTCTGGTGATGATGATGGTGTTTTTATAGAATCCGTACTCTATGGTACTAATCCGTTCTTGAGAGATGTTTCAATGTGAGTTGTTATAATCGTTCCAACATTTAGTCATCTCTGTCTTTGCTTGTTTCACAACTTGAGTTCCTTGCTTCTTGTTTTTATAAATATATTTTCTATTACTGCATATGTTTTTGGACCCTGGAATTCTATCTAGTGGGATCACTCTTAATATAGTGTTATTGTTCTAAAAAATATTAATGATCAAACCTACACTCACTGGCCACTTTATTAGGTACACCTGTCCAACTGCTCGTTAACACTTAATTTCTAATCAGCCAATCACATGGCGGCAACTCAGTGCATTTAGGCATGTAGACATGGTCAAGACAATCTCCTGCAGTCAGGGGTGTACCAAGGCTGTCTGCTGCCTGAGGCGAGCCATAGAAAGACGCCCCCCCCCCTCCTCCCTCCCGAACATATATGTAATATTTCAGGGAGTGTCAGGACCAGATCCATCATATTGGTTTGGTGTGAAAATACAGCAATGCAAAATGCATACAGCGCACCGCCATGTAGTATAAAATGCATACAGCATGCCTCCATGTAGTATAAAATGCATACAGAATATCGCCATGTGGTATATCATGCATACAGAATATTGCCACGTAGTATAAAATGCATAAATATCGCCATGTAGTATACCATGCATACAGAATATCGCCATGTAGT